>KL265714.1:0-19402 GCA_000699545.1 Podiceps cristatus | reverse complement strand
GAAAGAGGATGTAGAAATACAAATTTAAGGGAAAGGTAATTTTTAAGAAGACATGAAGCATGACCTTCAACTCCTGAGTTAATAACATTTGAGCAAAACTGACAAAATGTATTTGTTTGCCTATTCTAGTTAGTTTAGATTCTTTTATCTGTTTAAAGTGTAATCTCCTTGGAAAATGAATGTGAAAATTAAGTGACTTTGGCAACAATCTGCTTTCCTGGAATGATGAGTAGAATGAAAAATGATTAATATTTTATTTGCCTATAAAATACACTCCTTTATAAGAAAGCAAGCAGAACTTTGGGAAGTTGCTATGTGTATGATCTGTACACAAACACGTATGCACTCAGTGTGCCAAATATACACGTATAATTTGCACACATATCAGGCTGCCAAAATATATTTGTCCTTTTATTCTCTAGTAGGTATGGTTATAGTAAGGTAAAACTAAAACAAAATCCCCCAGACTCTCTCTCCGTGGTTGTTGTTTTTTTTTGGGTTTTTTTTTTTTGGTTTGGTTTTTTTTGTTTGTTTGGTTGGTTTTTTTCTTGGTGTTTTTGTTTGTTTAATATTTCTCTGCATATGTAAGTATACCTGCCTTCTTTAGCTTTGGGTTAACAGTCACAACAGTCTGCCTCAGCTGAGGATCTGCCTTATTGTATGTACTGTGTAGCCTGTTAAAATAGCATGCTAATGCAATTTTATCATTCTACATTCTATTTTACTTTTAATGTATTTCATCATACTATGATTATGCGCATTATGATATTATGACTATGATACCTATTATGATTATGCAATACAAAGCTTCAGAATGAAATCCTAGCATGACTGAGGCCAATTCATGCTCCCAAGTCAGGAAATTAAAGAATTACAGCTCTAACAACAGAATTAATTTCCTATATAAACCTTATTAGCCTACTTTAGGAATGTGGAGGACTGTTGTGTCCAGATTGGAAGGTGAAATTTTTTCTGCTTTTTCCATGCTGATGATGGACACTGAGAGTGAAAGAAAACAGAAGGGACAATGAGCTAGAACTGCAAAGTACGATGACTGTTGGCCTCTTACTCCAAAATCTATGCCTCCCATTCTCTAACCTCTTTTCAAGCACTGGCAGGAATATGTTATTTATAAACAAAACAAAATTGTCTAGCGATACACATGTACCTTGAAGACTGTGGCTAGCCAGTGGTATTGTAGGTACATTGTACCTTTCTAGTAATTGCTTGAAGAATACATGTGAGGAAGTGCTTTGGTTGTTGAAGGACAAGGAGCCAGGCTTTGGCATCCTTACTGACACGATGAAACCATGAAAGTAGTAGTTCATCTGTCGTAAAGCAGGGATATTTTGTTGCTCTATTGATGCTCCCCTTTTCTAGTTCAGTTTCTGTATTGGGAATATTGGGGGTGAATAGTAGTTACACACTGATATGTGTGGATGTTTTATATTTGCTTCTAGTGTATCTTATTGTCTGTTAGGAGTACAATATACATGGGTAATAATAGAAGAGTAAAAAGAAATACAATTGTGTATATACTGTGGTAGTTTCAGTGTTGTCTGTGCTGGGAGGAAGGAAGGAGGGTTATTTGATCTGTGTTTTAAGAGAAAGTGATACTGTGAAGTTGTTTAACTTTGTAAGCTTTTCCTTTGAGGGAGATATGTGTGCAATCTGCATGCCTGGCTAGCTCTTTGATGATAAATTTGGACTCAGTTTTTAGTCAACTACAAGAAGGTGCCAAAAGCATTGGCATCTGTTTTAGAAAATTGGCAGAGTTTCCTTGGCTGCAAAATTCTTTATCCTGTCTCATTACTTTAGTCCTATCAGCTTTTACCTGCATGAAGAAAGACCAAAAGAAAAAGGCAAGAAAACCCTTTAAAACTTAAGTAGCTATTACAACAACAGAGCCTAAACCACTCAGGGTGAAGATTCTATAATTTCCACTCTTTACACATACTAGGTGCAATCAAACAACTTGAAGCAATAACACAGGGGGAAATATGTTTTACATAACTTGACTTCCAAATAGCGATTATCCCTTCAAGGCTATTTGTTTTCCCAAGAATCCTGCTGATTATAGGCTCTATGTTATACCTGTTTCAGATGATAACCTAGCTAAACCCTCGCTTCTATTACATTAACCAAATTATGGATGCTATGAGTGAGCAGGAATTATGGGGTTCTTCTCCATGCAAAAATGTTGTCTTAAACAGACCACTAGTTCTTGGAGATCACAAAAGATGAGGTGAAACCCCAGTAGCTTAAGATCAGTAGCAGAAACCTTGTTGACTTTAGCACAGCCAAACTGTCACCACTAGAATTTGCAAGTGATTCTGCTAGTTGGCTGTATGTGACCATTTAGATCCTAAGAACTACACTGGTTTTGTTTTATGGTGAACAGGTTCTTGGTGGTTGTGGTTTTGGGGTGTGTCCCTGTGTCCCCGTGTCCTGTCCCCCCCAAGATTTCATTTGACAGTTTTAAACATATGAGGTACAGTCAGGTTCTGTTCTGAATTAGGTGACAAAATAAATGGGAGATACTGTTCTTAATCTATAATTCATCATCTAAGGAGATCTGAAACCAAAACCACCTAAACAGTTCTGAAGCCATGAGATCCTACAAAGCTGTTGAGAATCTAGCCTCTGTCTTTGGTAATAATGTGTAGTCCCAAGGGAAATCACATTTAGATTTCATGCTCTTTGCTGCTGTCTTTGGGCTGGCAGAGGCTAGATGTTTCTTGGAGAAGTAGTATTTCAGTTTTCTTGTAAGCTGTTCGTTTTGCTTGTAGGGCCGTCACTGCAAAGCAGCTTGGGTTCTTGGTGCAAGTATCAACAACTCTTACTGAGCCTAAATGAAAGATGCTCCTTGACTGACTCTCCTTTCGTTGAGAGCCCAAATCCTTTTTCAAATGGGTTTCCTAAGCCTGTCTTGCGTTGAATTTGTGATGTTTGAAGGCAATCTTTTTGGAAAGAAACTCACAGTGCTTATTAGTTCCTGGAAGCTGCAGATCTCTCCAGCAGCTCTAAGTTAGGAACGTGGGTTTTTTCCTAGTCAGTCTTTATTCTGCCCTTTCCCTCTTGCTCTTCCTGCAATGGAAACTGATTGCACCCTATCTCCAGCTCACGCTGCCTCCTTAGAATAGATGAATCCACAGATCAATAACATTGACTCTGTGACAGAGATAGAGCAAGCTTGGTTTGCCAGGTTGCCATATACAGAAAAGTTTTTTTGCTGTATTTGATTTTGATGGTGTTTTAACATGAAGAAATAGCCATGCTTTTTACACTTACAGCAGATGCATGGTGAGATGCATGTAAATCTTGCTTCTGAGAGACACCTAGTGATGATGTTTGTGGGGTGTTGTTATTGTGCGTGTTTGTTTGTTTGTTTTAATCCTTGATGTGATAACATTTTATCAGCTGGCCATCCTCTTGTGTGACAAGTTATAGAAACAGCATGGAGGGAGGAAGCAAAGAATTGCCAATCTGTTACTATTGGAGACAGCAGAACAGTAAAGAAATGGTTTACAAATGTTGTCAGGAAAAAGGTCCAAATAAGAATCTGTTAATTGCTGGATTTCAATATATAGGCACTGTGTGAGGATCTCAAAAAGGTCATGGATTTTGTTATGAATGTGGTGGGGTTTTATATGTTTATATGAACAGAGAAGAGGAAGAAATGGCATGTGAATCAACACAAATAACAAATATTACAACCTGTTACCAGAGATGTTTCAAGGAATATGTTATTTGAAAATTGTGCAAATTATTGAATATTTACAGAAGTAACAACTATATATAAAATCATGAATGGTTCATAAGTATATTGTTAATATAAACAGGGGTTTGTTTATATTAACATGCTGTGTAAGTACTAAGTTGCCTCTGTAGTTTTATGCCAATTTATGCCCTTTTATTAAAATAGTTTTGTGTTTCATGATAGGGAATGCTGGAAAAATCCAAAGTTTCTAAAGAGAGATGTTATGTGTTTTCTTCCTCACACTTTAAAAACCCAGAAGGTGTTTCTTGCAGTCATTTAAGAGTCACTACTAGATTCACTACAGCACTGCAAATGCTGTAGAACATCCATCTTGTGGCAGTGTCCTAGCTATAACGCATTAGAGCAGCGCTCTGCAGTAAGGAAGAAACCTTAAGGAGTCAAAGAATCATAATTCACACCTTCTGCAGTACAAATGGCCTGCCAGCTGATTTAAGGACTTGGAACTGCATAGTTCAACTTGGTTGGGGTAGTAAGGTAAAACTCACACTTCTGCACATTTGCTGGCGTTTGCTGTCAATGGCTTTATAAGTGGCATTGGATATGCTTAATATTTTGTGACAAGTTGTGTATACACCTTTTATTTTACTGAAATATCATTGGCTTCCTCAACAGTTTGGCTTGATAGAGGATTGAATAAATTGGTCTCCTATGTCACTTTACCTGTTACTAAAACTGATAGTGTATTTGTGTCCTTCACGGGTGAATTTATGAATTTGTAAGTTAAGCACTTAAACATTTTGAAACACACGTGGGAAATACTAACGTCTAAACGTAATTGCTAGTCACTTTAGTGACTTGATCTTTCATCCAGCTTCTCTAAGGGGTAGAGCCGAGGGACTAGAATAAGAAGGAAAAGTTGTTTGTGGTCAGGTATATGTGTAGCAATTAAAAGGTTCATTCTACTTATTGAATTTTATTTCTTGTTTGAAATTTTTATTCTTAGATTGTATAATAATTAGTAATAGCTTGGTACTAGATAGTTATTGAGACTGCATTCATGAAAGGGATAAATCGATAAGAGGCTATTTCCTGGTGTGCATACAGACATCCTCTTTTGAGTGGAGCATTGAGATGGATGCCTCTTAGATGGGCAAAAGAATCCCTGTCTTGCATATTTTTTTATAAATATCTGGAACAGTGGGGAGGAGAATTTTCTGATGCCCCAGTTTGTGGGGATGCCCCAGTTTGTGCCAGGATGTCAGTCTATTAATTTTACAGTTTCTGTTTGTTACTCTGCAAATATGTATTTCTATATCCCTTTTAAGTATTACTGGGAGTTTCTCAATGCGTTGAATGATCTGCAGAGGTATTCAGAAGGATTTTATACAATCTTTTTAAAGCCACAAATACATGCACAAGTCTGGATTGTGAATGAAGGCATATTAATTTTTATTTCTTTTTATTATTCTACCTAAGTAGATTGAGTACTGCCTTTCCAGACAGTATTGGCATTCAGCACCCAAGTACTGAGTGCTTAAGAGAGTGGTGGGTCTTCATTTTTGTGCATTTCAGCTACAATACAGCCTTGGAAACTTTACACTCTTGCTCCAGATTCCATAAAGTGACATTTGATGCTTAGTACACAGTTCCCTCCTCCCTCTTTTTTCCTCCCTCTGGTTTCTTTCATCTGTCTGTTTCTTAAGACAGAATTACTAAGAGAGAGTTTTGTGTCAGGAAGGTCAAGGTATTGAACTTTAAGGGGTATCAATTGCAGTTGGATGGCAGCCCAGTAGGAGGATCTCTTAATGGGGTGGAACAAGAAACTTACTTTTTAGTCTACTTAAAGGTAATACTTCAAAATATGTGGTCCAAGAAGTCAGCCTTTGATTTAAATTATTTTCTGAACACACAGGCCTTAGATCTTTCTATGATTAAACTATTCTTAGCAGATGAGAATTTCTCTGAATTTGATTACAATTTCTTTTGCTTTTAACGCTACCTCAACTGAAGAGGGGTTACAAATGGGGATTTTTTTCTTCTGTTAGCATTTTGGTGTGTTTGCTGGATCTGTGTCACTTTCTCCTATGCCCATCTTTATTTTATACTTGCTGATAGCTAGAAATTATCTCTGAGAGTCAGAAGCATGAAAATGGTCCTCGTTCACTTAATTAGCCAGGCTGGGTAGCTGTTGAAGGAGGAACTCCTCTAGTCACAGCAGAACTGATGGGATGAACAAAAAAAATGGAACAGCTGGTCTCGTGGAAGGAAAAAGCAAGTTTTCTTATGAAAACTTTCTCCATTGTTTTCTTCTCTCATAGACGTTCATGGTCCATGTTTTAGTTGCACCTTTAGTTGGTCCATGATTGTATGGACACTCACTGAAAGGAATTGAATTTGTAGAAGATGCAGGTATGGGTAAAAATAACTACTCAAACTGCTGAAAATTATTAAAAATAATCTAAAGGCTAATATTCTCTTATAGAAGTTTGTCTGTTGTTGCCCCTAAAAAATCCCACAGCTCCCAAATAAAAAGAAGCTTAGATGAGGTGAAGCTAGTAAATTTCAACGGCCTATAGGCAATATAAAATGTAACATCTTTAGATAAGGACTTATTTATATTTTGGACATAATCAAGTTGGTTGATTGAAGCTGGCATCCCACCATCCCAAGGAAAGATGGACAGCTCAGTAGCGGATGTGTCTTCTGCTGCTCAGCTCCAGACTTTGCTGAACAATCACCATTTTACGCCTAAAGCTCGGGGTGGCAGCGATACCATTGCTGTTTTTCTATGTCAGGAAATAAAAAACAGGAAGGAAAAAAAGAGCAACATTCACATAAGTATAAATGGGTATAAACCAGCCATAAATTCATTAGAATGGAAATTAAAAGGAAGTTTCTGAGAAGTCTGAGAAATGAGGTTCTGGAACACATCTCTGATGGGAAGAGTGGAAGTGGAAAAAAAGACAAGCCCAAACTTTTGGACTCCTTTACTGATTGAACAATAAAAAATTATGATAGCATTAATGTAATGCCCATGCCTGGGTTTCAGTTGTCTGGCTTAGCAGCTGGAGTTGGCCCTGGTGGCCTAGAAGATGACGTCCAGTCCAGTATTCCTACAACTTATTCCAGTGAAATCACTGAAAATGTTGGCATTGACTGGATCTCCATGTTGTCAGTGAGAGATAAGCAATGTACAGCATCTAGAAGCCACTCTATTGAAAGTAGTTATGTAGATTGAATGATAAAAATAAATGAAAGAAATTTTTCCAATTTCAAGCCTTACAAACCACAGGGTGTTTTTTTTCACTTATTTCTCTCCAGAACTTAGAATATTACAGGGGAAGGGGAAGGGGGAAAACCCAAACCCTGAAGCTGTGACCTGCACGTATATGTGTAAGTGTTAATACAATACTAAGATATCAGACATGAAATGGTGATTATCTTCTTGACATCTATTCATTTAAAGGAATACAAAATGCTGTAATTTGATTGGCAGCTCTTATCCATGAAGCACTGTTCTCTCTCTTAAGCTTTGATTATATACATCATGTGTCATTAGATTCCACTACATTACATTTAATTTCTCTCCCACAAAGTAATAATGCTATACATTAAAGTTAAACCTTAAAAACATTAAAGAGAAGACACTTTAACCTGCATTAAGAGTGTATTTAGCTAGCCATAAAGCTTTTCTCTCCCCTTAAGATAAATACTGAAATGCTTAACCAGGCACAATAGTTGTGCTAAAACAAATGTATTCCTATAATGAACATCTTCCTTTTTTTTTTTTTTTTTTTAATTGAATCACAGGCTTGATACGATTTTACTGTAAAGAAAGTCTCTTGCTATAGGAAAACAGAGAAATCTGAAGCACAGCCCTGTCATCTGACAATCCCCAGGAGCTCCTCTGCTGCTTAAGTCTCTTTCTCTTTGGCCAACAGCCAAAATCTGCTTTAATCCAAAATAGTTTGAAGACTTGGGTTTGATCTGAAGTCCATTGAAGTCAGTGGAGATTTTCAGTGCCTTCAATGGGTTGAACGTGCTGTTGAAACAAGCTGAAGGCTCATTTACTTCGGGGATACTGTTATTTATGTAGGTTAAGAGTAATTATAGGTAACATAGTGGGACAAACCCTGCAATCCTTAGATAATTTCTGTTGAGGCTGAACTCCCATTCAAGTCATGGATAAAGATGGAAATAGTCTACTTTTTGCTTTAATTAGCAACAAGAACCAAAGGCGTAGATCTTTAATTTCTCATTAGCTATTGATATGTTAGGCCAGGTAAGAAGCAGCTTTAGGGGAAATGTGTTTTGGTTTTAAATGTTTGTCCCTAAAAAGCAGTGTTCAGAGGATTGTGGCATTCATTTCCTTGCCTAATAAGGTTTTATACCACACCCTTAAGCACATGTTTGAAGTATCTGTAGAAACAGTTTATAACAACAACAACCACCAATAGCCTAATTTTCTAATTTTCCTTTTTTTTTTTTTTTTTTCGTTCATCTGTTGGTTCCCTCGCTTGCTCTCATTTTTTTAATTTTCTTTTTTTTTTTTTTTTTTTTTTTTTCCACCTTGAGGCAGTTGGTAGTCTTTGAGTTTTGTTTTTTGTTGTTGTTGTTTTGGCTTGGGTTTTTTGGTTGGTTTTGGGTTTGTTTTTTTTTTTTTGGTAATATTTTTTTTGCTTACCTAGTTTTCTCTTCAGCCAGTGGGGCTGCACACTGAAGCCAGTGTCAAGCCTGTTATTGCTCTCACTGCACTTCTGACAGCAGGGAAGGTAAGAAGAGGATGCCAAATGGTCCTGGACCAGGATGGACAGGAAGGACTCTCCTTTATTTTCACTCCTGAAGTAGTGCCCTTTTCTCAAGTTCTCGAGTCACTCTAGTGCTCCACCCCTTTCAGTCCCTCACTGTGAATGTAAAAGTCACATAATCCTATTAAAAAAAAAAGTCTGTAAAGGAAACATCCTGAAAATCTTCCCTTCCCTTCAAACAAACTTGTGTTTTGACAACTTGCCTTTTTGCAAAGAAGTTTTGTTTTGTTTAAAAAAAAAAAAAAAAAGTTTGTATTGGAAAACTTCTGATCAGGTTCTAGCTGAAATCCTAAATTGTTCTTTCCCCTGTTCTACTCATGACAGTACCCACCTTAACAGTTTTGGATTGATAGTCTGACTAAACTATGCTGTCTATCTGGTGTAGCTTGTCAGCATGTGATGTCAGGTTTATGTGATTTTTATTATATTTTTTAAAAGTACATATTTGAACCTGTCCTACCAGCAGCTCAGTACCTTTCTAAAACCCCTCAGAGACTTGTCTATTATTGACTGATTCTATTCTTCCATTTAGAAACATCATCCTTTAATTGCACAGAATTATCTGAAATGAGTTGCTCAATTTGATGCCGACTTTCTGACTATGGCATACAGGGAAGTCTTCAACAGTTTCTCATAATTTAAAATGTAACCTGTTAGTCTTTCATGCTTATGCATTCTCTGCTGTAGATGGTAACATCAATACCATTGTTCTTGTCACTAAAATCTTTACCTAAGACATAAATTGTGAGGAGGTAACTAAAGGCAGTTTTCCATGGGGATTCTTAATTGTATTTGCTTCTGAAACGGAGATGTAACAATGTTGATACATGTTTACGTACGATAAGAAAAAAAAAAAAAAATGAAAAGGCTGCCATTTTTTAAACTGTAGCTCCTCATATTTGGCAGCCATGGTTAAAATGACATTTTCTGATACTTATTAGGTGATGTTATTTACAGTATAGCCAGGCTAAAAAGGGCAAAGAAAAGGACAATCATTACTGTCATGATCACCAAGTATTTTTCAAATAAGGCCCTCAGTAAAAGGGTACGAGTTCTTGATGGGTAAAACTATTTAATGTTTTGTGAATTCCTTTTACATTGTGTCTACTGGTGACTTTGCGATACTTTTAGGCAAGTGTTAACTCTTTTATGATGGTCTCTGTTGCAGTAATGTGGGTAGGAGAGAATGACTTCAACCAAGCCAGTGTCAGTAGCAGCTTTTGCTTTGAAAGACAATGTTGCTTAGATAATGCGTTATATCGCCTCTGCTGCATCGTGACTGCTCACAGTATTGTGTACTGTAGTGCTAGGGGTGATGTGATGACTTCAATGTGGATGATTGCCACCAGTATAACTGTGAAAAGACACTCTGACCAAAGAATTGTATCTATCCACCTCAACAGGAGATTGTCCCCAAGAGTTAGCTACTCTTCGTACTGGTTTTGTGGACATTCCAGATCAAATACAGAGTCTTGATCCTGATTTTTGAGGGCTACCAAGTTGCCTGAGAGCAAGTGTCCCTATAGTGTGCCTCTATATAGTTCCAAAGGCAGCTGTACACTGAAGAGAATTAGTGGTTAAAAGTTAGAGTTTACCAAGGTGTTTCAGACGTTACTCTTAAATTTCGTATGGATTAACCAAACACTTAACAGTGATGTGATGGCAGAACTCAACATAGCTCTGGTTTTGTTAGTTCACTGTAAGATTTAACAGCCTGAAGCACATGTTCAGCAATATGCGTTGTTGATGGTTCTACAGAAATATTTTACCAGTTGTAGCAGTGTTGGTCTCTGAATGTACCCAGTGCCTCATATGGATGTTATTCCAGTGGAAAAAGATGTAGGTGATAGGATTTTGGCAACCTTAGAGCTCTTCCTGAGCAACATAAAGCAAACCATAAAAGGTGATATTTGTTGTGCCCAGAGTGTATTAGACTAATATGGTGAGACCTATATATTTACTTTGTTTTAAATTCATGCTTTAGCTTTTTATGTAGAGGAGGCATCAGGAGCAAGTACAGCCAACGTTTACCAGAGCAGACTTGTCAATCCCAGCGAGTTGATACAGCATTGAATTGGAGTGGAGAATGGAGGAATCATGTTTTCCCTGTCTTCTAGGATACTAAAGGAATACTGTTTGATGATGTTTGTTCAGCATATGTTCCTCAAGAGGGATATATGCCTCCAGAGAGCTCATTAGGATACTTCATTATAGTATGTGTAACAAAACTAAACTTTTTAAAAATCCCAAATTTACACTAGGTTGTGTGTTGTGTGTTTGTTTTTTTTTTTTTTTTTTTTTTTTAACTTCTGCAGTGTCCATCAATGTGTGGCTGCTAGAGCTTTGGGAAATTTTCCATTGTTGAAAAATTACCAGAATGACTCTTCTTTTGGGGAGTTGAAGTGTAGAGAGGAAGCTACCACTATCTGGTCTAACCTTACTCAGAAAGGTTTCTATGACACTGGGGTAAACCTGAGACTAAGTGCTGCTGACAGAACTGTGCTAATGGATACCAGAACAAGGAGCATTTTATCCAAAACAGCCAACTCTATGGAAGACTTCTTAAAGTAAGTAGGAAGACTTGATTCTGGTGGAGCAAAAATGAAAAAAACAAACAAATAAAAAAACCCAAACCAAAAACCAAACTACCCTACTCTAATATAAACTCTTTCCTTTGGCTAGTACCATTTTATCTTGAAGAATGACAAAGAGAATTGTAAATCTAACCACAAAGTATACAGAGAGATTACTTCACACATCATTGAAGTATATCCTGTCTCTGGGGCAAAAACTAGCAGTGGTTTAAGAGCATACAGTGATGCTGTACAGGAATTTATTTTTGATACAATTCTAGCATCTAGATGTAATTTCCCATTATCAAGTTCAGTGATAGTGATGACGCTAATGTTGCTGTTCTTATTTTAAATGTGCCAGAAGACTCTTTCGTAATCTAAAATATTCTGGGGATCTTGGCTGTATCTTAAAATTACAGGAATCTCTCTTCAGTGTGTGTAATTTCTATATAGTTCAATGGGGCTAAGTGGATATAGATTGACCTATGACATCTGTGCCAGTACTGTAGGAGATTACTTTGCCTCTCTGTAGCTTCCCAGATAATTCAAATCAGAAACTGCTTAATTGGTTATGTTTTCTTTGCTGCAAGGTGGTGTTCCTAAGATGGCTAAGTACTGATTCACTTCAGTTGTGAAAGAAAACAGCACAGATTAATATAGCTGTGGTTTTGGTGGGTTTATAGATGTTGAACTGGGGAAGGTTGTGGTGTTTGATGGGTTGTGGGTTAGAACGAGGGTTTAGAGTTCTCCAGGACCCTGTCTGCCCTTGGTCTACAGTGATACAGGTAGTAAAAGACAAAGCTATAAGAGAGAGAATAAAAAACCAAAACCCAAAAAACCAAACACCTTTCTTGACCTGTAATACAAAATGAATCCCACAAGAATTTTGGAGTATTCACTTAATATATTCCATGTGTTGTAACTATGGCAGAATTTTTTGAGCTATGAGCTAGCATTCCTAAGTAATTCCCCAAATTGGACTAACTGGCAGGGATAATTTTTTTTAAGTCAACATAACCATATTTATAACGTTTGACAAACTAACTGTGGTTTACTTCAGGCTGTTGTATCTAGTTTCTTATGGTATGTTTCACAAGTTCACTTGATAGCTCTGTTGCGCAGAACTAGCCAAATCTAATTTACATACTGGAGGCTCTGTGGTCAGCTGGAGTTATGTCTGCCTTGTAATTCTGTGAACCTGGACTCACATGTGACAGGAGTTCAGTAGAATAATGTGTTTGGTGGTCTCAATTACCAGCATGTCACCAGAAGAAATTTGTCCATATTAGACAAACTACCCAGAACTGATGGAGTCCAGGCCAATTTGCATCCTCTGATCCAGAGAAGTCAAGTAGTGGAAGAAAATGGCATGAGTTCTAACTAGATTAGCTCTGCTCTGGGTATCTAATGTTCACAACTGGTACTTGTATAGTAGACACAGCAAGCTTCATTGACCTTGGCAATACCGTGAGGGTAATATTTTCATAAGGAAGGAGAGTTGTTGAAAAGGTTTAGTATGCATATCACAGATTTTTTTTATTTTTTTTCCATCCTCTAGACTTACTGAATGTTCATCTCTGTAGCTGTTTTGATTGTGTTTTCTAAGGTATTTACAGAGCAATATCCTGTCCAGGGCCAAAGTAGATTTCTTCTAGTTCTGCTTCAAGACATAATTACTGTACACTAGATAACAGAAATAATTTACTTTCTTAAAGGTCTATCATTTGGTCTTTGGGGCTGTTTTTCTTCAATTTTCTCAGTGGCAGTTGAGTTTATACCCTGTACCAGTGGCAGTACCCTGTGACTTTTGTACCATTGACTGTAGAGCCTGTAACTATGTACCCCTGCTATCACCCTCCTTCTGAGACCGTGTAGACATGGAATAGAAGAATCATAGAAAAATTTAGATTGGAGGGAATCTCTGAAGGTCATCTCATCTTGCTTTCTGGTCAAGGTTGCTCAGCTTGTCCTGTTAGAAGTTGGATAAGGATGTTCAGGCACTTACGCATGGATCTGGAAATCCTCAAAGGTGAAAAGTTATCTACTTCTCTGGGCAACTGCTCCAGTGCTTAGCCATGCTTATTGTGAGGAAATTTTTTCTTACGTCCAATTAGAATTTCCTTTGTTTCTACTTGTAACTGTTGCTTTTTGTCCATTGGTTGTGCTTTCATTGAAGGAGATTTGCTTCTGCCTGTCAGTCAGCACACTTCTAGAAAGTCACAACCAATTAGTTTTTGCTCCTTATCACCTTGCTTCTCCCATTCTTTTGGAAACCAGTGCTACAGGGATGCTAAGCAAGACTTTTAGTTTGACCTGAGACTTTTCTACTGTCAAATTTTCTTCTGGAGGGAAAAAAAATTAGCATATTCAAAATTGTCTTGATTTTTTTCTTACTCATTTCAGGGGACTTCTTTAGATAAAGGATGAAAAATTCCCTGTCTTGTGCCTGTCCCTCATCAAAATTATTCACAAGATGGAGGAGTGCACTAAACAAGTGCTTTTAGGAAATCTTCAAAGGAAAATGGAACTGTGAGCCAAATCCCATCCGCTGGACAGTGCAAGGTAAAGGAGGCAGCTGTGCTTTGTTGGGGTGAGATGGAATGTGGAGCCAATACCTCTTTGGTACCAGTGCAAATCCTACAGTAAAGTTTGTGAAGGTCTTTCAGTTAAGAAAAACTTTCAAACTAACACAGAGACTGATTAGGTGGTGTTTCACATACTCAGGGTAGATCTTGATTTCTAATGCAATTAAAATGCTTTTGTATGTAAGTGTAATCATTAAAGACTATAGAAAGTTGAGATATGTTTTTGAATACTCCTCTATAGGCTGAGACTCTTTTCATCTATGTGATTGTTAATATACTCGGACACAGAATCATATTATGAGATCAGCAGCAGATTATCGTGTGCAGAGATTCCATTAAATGCCCTGACAGGAGTGCTCTCTTCTGCACTCCTGAGTGTCACGTTTTTAAGACGAAATGACAGTGTAGAGGCGAAGTGGATTTGGATACCAAGACACTTTGATCACAGATGAATGCAACTTTACAATTTACAGAACTTCCCTGTGTTTTGAGGGGAGAGATGCCGTAGTCTAGGAGTGAAGCTGAGTGTGTCAGTATAGAGGCTCTTTACAGGACCTCCTTATCCTGAGGGAGAGAAGCCATGGCCTGGGGGTGAGGCTGGGCAGTTGAGTGAGGACTGGATAGAGAATAGCTCAGTGCTGTGCGTAGTCTGCATAAACTGCGCTCTGGTTTTCTGAGTTACTGTAGCCTTTGGTAGCGCTCACAGTTTGCTTGTTCCAGACACTTCTGGACACTTCTGCTGATCTGGACACTTCCTGATGATCAACAGGCTGTTTGCATAGTTTGGCTATCTCCTTGCGCACAACAAAACTGTATGGTTGTTTGGGACAGGTCGGTGGTTGTATTTCATCTGCTTATTACAGCAAAACGTTGGTTAGAATTCAGATTTATGCTAAGAGCTATGCTAGCTGTGCCTAATACATGGTAGATGATAGATAAAGTCACCATGTTCATTGGCTGACACATTCTGTGTGTGATCTCAGAACTCTGACATGACTGTCCTGTTCTATAGAGGGATGAAGATATTGTCATAGTAACATTTGTCATTGGCGTTTCTACATGCAATAGAGTTGGCAAATGTTTCTGAATTGTGCTGGGCAAAACTGATTCCTTTTTTTGATGAAAATGAGTAGATATCACCTGTTCACAAAATGCTTGTTATTTGGACCAGCTCTTATCTTAAGAATATATCAAGAGTCCAAAGAATGCAAATAATAACTGAAGTTATATGAAAAAATGTAGTTAAAAGGAAGCAAAGCAAAGCAAAAAAAAAAAAAAAAAAAAAATCAAAAAACAAATCCAAAAATCCCACAACCAGCAAACACCTTGAAAAACAAACCCACTCCCAGGCCAAACTGGGAACACTGAAAATTACAGAAGAGTCCCCAAACAGAGACTGGAGCCCTGCAGTAGTGGCCTCACTATGGTAAACTAAATCATCTGTACAAGCTGGTTCCAATAAACCATTCAACGTGATAAAGGGGTGCTATTATATTACAAAGCCCAGAAGGCTCTGGTACTTCCACTATCGTGAACTGAATAGGTTAAAAGTATTTTAATGTAACTGGCATAGCTTTCTACAGTGAAAACAAAGCTACAGGCAGAGAAAATATCCTTTTATTAACGTATATATTAGGTCACAAGGACAAATTAGAAGGAAGTAATCTGGTTTGTTCTGATCATTCAATACTGTGAAAACAGTTTAAGAAACTATGTAAAAGCAGCTGGGAAGCAAATAAGTTTTATAAGAAGTCCTGTAATAAAAAGTTTCTACTGAAAAATGAATTACATGTTGCAGTTGAAGGGGCCTTCTCAAGATGCAGTTGTGTTTTCTACTGGAGGAAAAGTTAGCCCAGAATCAGCCTCTGAAGGGAAGACTCCTTGCCACCTTGCAGTTACTGTTTTATTCTTTCTTTCCTGGCTTTGGTACTAGTGGTGTGACAGAAGAGAGAGACAGTTGCCTATGAACAATAGATCCCATGTTGAAACATCCGCTGTTCTTGGAGTTCTGTATTGCTTCTGTGGTCATCTGACATTAAGTAAAATAGCATAAAGACAAAACAAAGTCTGTGAGCCAAATGACAGTATCCTTACTCAGGCTCCATTCCTTGCTTGTTGATGAAAAACGTGTGAGAATGGGATGCAAGGGAGAGGAAATCACAGAATTTTGATTCTTCACACTTTCCTATTGAATTCTCTGATCAGAATGGTTTTTAAATCCCAGGAACCTCAGGCCTCAAAATCTGAAATTCATGTTTTAGGGGATTTGAAGGCACCAAACAATTAAATATGCATGATACAGCATTTGATGATAGCTCCATGGCAGCATAGTTCCACTGAATTTGCCTGATAGTGTTTGTGTACGGTGTTTGCATAGGAGGACTGCTGGACCCGGCTGGTTTCTTGGGAGCGTGGCTCCAGTGGATGGGGTGACATAGGTTCTTTGAATAAGGATCAGCAGGGCATGATTCGTCCCCCAGTCTACATGGGCAAAAATCCCAGTAGGCCAAAAACCTTGAACCCTTCGTTGTTTTCTGTTGGCAGTAACTTGCGCAAACCAGATGGACTGGAAGAAGGAAGCTGTTACATAGACAGTGTGTCTTAGCCATGTTAGGTGATCTGGGGAGACAAGCTCCCCTTACCAGTAAAGCCTTCTGAATTTTTGTTGTGTCAATTGTTGATGTCACAGGATGCTTGGAAGGAAAGACTGTGAAGACAAGTGAGGGAAACACTCTGCTTAGCTAACACTTTCCACGCAAAGAGGAGCCCTGAGTTTCTGCAGCTCTGCTGTCGGTGCAGACTTTTGTGTGGTGGTCTAGATTTGCAGCAGGTTTAATGGGCAAGACTCCTCCATAAGCCCACTCAGCCTTGTCTGGCTACCTTGGTTGAGGATCTAGCCTTTAAACACCATGAGGCTTCGTGGCGTACCTGTGGTTTGGGTCAGGTCTTCAGGAGATTAAAACTGGTATAGCTCAACACATCTCTAGGGAGTTGTTCCAACAGACTCGGACTGCACATTTAGCTCTCAGATTTTACTCTGATTCACAGTATTGGAGCCAGAAATAGAGCCCTAAGTAAATCATTGTGTCAGTTATATATACGCACATTCAGACATCACCGGCCTCCACCACAAATCTCCCAATGCAATCACGGCAATTAGTTATTTCATGATTAACATGAGAAAATATGACATACTGAGAGCTATCTCCCCCACCCCTCCTTCCCACAAACCCTTGATCCTGCAGTATTTGAGAAAGAAAAACGAATTCAAATATTAAGTAAAACTTCTTGTCACAACAAATATGGAATGAAAAAATGATTTGAAATACTCAGTATCATTTATGATGTAATCTCCTGGCAATAGAAAGCTGGCAATGTGCTACAGTCATGCTTTCAATTACATTACTAAGTAATCACACATTAAAGTCTAATGGCAAATGATTCTTTATTCCCAGGGTGCCCTGTCCAATTGTTTTCTAAATTGGTTTCAGGAATAAGGATGCAAGCATGACTGCAAAAATATTATTTATGGTTTGGAAGTCATCTTTTGTATCCTTTTTTTTTTTTTTTTTTTCCCTGTGTGCTTTCTGGCAGATATTTCAGAATGTAGTTTATTATTTCTAGGTTCATGTTTTAGTTTGACAGTTAAGAAATGCTTAAACCTCATGATAAACTTGGCTGGATTGATAGATAGAGTTGTCAGATTTCCACTGCCACCAAATACGTTGCTTGTCCCGTAGGAAATTAATATTCTCTGAGGAAAGACCTGTGCCGGAATTCAGTTTTTTTGCCTTTCTCGTGCACTTGCATCTCCTCTTCTCAGTGCCTGCAGCAACTGGTATACAGTAAAAAGAATGTACAGGCTTTGTGTCTTGACAATACTGGAGTCTTCAAATATGACAAAATGTAGGACTTATGGTCCTTCTCTTTATAAACCAGAAAAAGAATATAAAGAAATTAAACAAACTCCCTGAAGAACAGAGAACCTCAAAGTGCAAGATAATTCTTGGAGATTTAGGAAGGTAAGAATTTAAATTGTGGGAGAAATTCATGCTAAATATTTGAAGTTTGCCTCTATATTGCACTTTGCATGTTGGAAAAGTGTGTTTATACAGCTGACGCTTTCCTTTTTTTCCAATATCACCGTGTTTAAACGTCTTGGATGTCTTTAATCTCATGTTAGTGCTTAATGAACAGGGTTTAGACATTCAACTGCATTTTCACATAGTGCAGAAAAATAAAACACTTCATAAAGTGTGATGGCTTCATTAATTAGACATTAAGTTCATTAAAAGGATACTGTACCTCTGGTGGTTACTTGAGTACTACTTGGCTGCCACTCCAGGTACAAAGAAGGAAGAAATGCAAACAGGCTTATTTGAATAGTATATGTTATGAAAAGATGATAAAAAAACTTAGGCTATAGTTACATAGCTCTGCCCCAGACCCAGCCAACACCATAAGCAGAAGCCGCCTGTCCATCAGAGCATTCTGTGCTCCGCTCCTGAGCATAGAACTTAGGTCCTGAAAAATCTAGATACTTTGGATGGCCCAAATCTAAGTTTCCATATTGATACCACTCCTAATTATGGGAAACTTTTCCATGGTCTGTGATACCTTCGGAGAAAGGAAGGTTCATGATGCTATTAATACTGATGTGTATATATATACATATATAAAGATACATTCAGAACCTACTTGTATTACACAGAAAGATATTTTACAAAGACACAATTATTGTTGGGTTAGAATTTATGGTGCAAACTTCTAATGGCATTCTGTTGGCTCCTACTACTCTCAGGATTTCTGTCTCCTGTCCTCCTTGTACTCCCTATGCTGTGTGGTTTGTTGCATGATGCAGAGTTATTGTGAAACTAATTTTTTTAGTTTCATTCTTCCTCTGCTTTCACACCAAGTGTATCATCTGGTGGAATAACACTGCTACCGGATACATAGACCCAGCAGGAGCGCAATGTGAGCACCGTCAAGCCGCCCCAGAGCCCAGTATGAGCCCTGCAAGGTTTGATGAATTCTAAATGTTAATTAAGTCAGATGGCTAGTTTTAGTTAAGACCATAAGTGGGTCTGATCCCTGTGAGATTTTGCTATAGAGAAAACGCAAGTGCTAGAAATTACATTACTGTAATGACTTTTACAGGGTCTATATGCTGAAACTAGTAACTGAGCCAGTGAAAGAGGTTGCTTGCTGTGTAGGAGGTGTATTATGAAGACAGTGTTAGACCATAGTAAAGATTATGTTTAACATAGAAGTGGAATTTAAATTAGTGGTGGTGTGGTAGATGGATTTGGTTGTTGGATTTGACAACCTCAGTCTCTCCTTTGTACTGTCGCGCTTGATGTTGTGGCTGGCAGTGCAGACCACCTCTGTATTTTATGAAGGAAGACACCACAACCAGTTCTGGGAGAAAGGTTTGTCTTGGTGGTGTTTTTCTTAATAGTATTACCTGAAGATTAGATTAAGTCACTTTTGAGCAGGCCCAGTCAATATGGATTCCTGAAGGGCAGGTCCTGCTTAATGAGCCTGATCTCCTTCCATGACAAGATGACCCGCTTGGTAGATGAGAGAAAGGCTGTGGATGTTATTTACCTGGACTTCAGTAAAGCCCTCTATTCTGTTCCCCGCAGCATTCTCATAAAAAATTATGGTTGCCCATGGCTTAGATGGGTCTACACTCTCCTGGATCAAACACTGGCT
>JMFS01044192.1:0-20414 GCA_000699545.1 Podiceps cristatus | reverse complement strand
AGACCATTCTGTGAATCTATGAATCTATGAACAAGAACTCCTTACAGAGAATTACATGTCCCTATAAATACTCCCTCCTCTCATCTCAACTATTGGGGAAAATGTGACACTTCTAGTGACTGAATCTCAAATTATTCAGGACTATGGATTTATACCAACACCTTGGGTACCGGTTAGAAGGTTGTTGGAAACCTAACACAGGTGATGCCCCCCAGCCAGCATGCTCTTCCTGCATGCACTCATATGAGTCAACAGGTAAACAGTGCACTAGCAGTGCCCAGTTATTTTCCGTAATCACTGGGAAAACTCATTCCAGGAATAATTTCATAGGCAGATTCCCTGCTCAACTAACATACCCTCAGGATACAGGCTGTCTCTAACACAGACATCAGGTAGAAGGCAAATAAAAGAAGAGAGCATGACATGTACGAGAGAACGCAGAGGCAAGAAAGGAGACGATTTGTTTCTTAAAAGATGATGTTGCTTTCTACAGGAAAGAAGAAGACATAATGGCAAAGGAAAAGCCGAATAAGGCAGCGGCCAGCTGTCATGTCAGAAGATAAAGGAGGATAGTCAATATCCTACTTGGTGCCAGTCTCCTCTTTATTATACCCTTTATTATAAAGTCACAACAGCACATGCTGTCTTGTATTTCCAGTGTGTTCAAGAGTTATTATGACCACAACAACCTTTTAAATTCTCTCTCACCTTGGAAAACAGCATGCCAGAGAAAGGGAGTGTGACAGAAGTCACCATATTGTCCAACACAGCAGAAAAGCAGCTCTGCACCACCTGCACATGGGAGGAAGTTCCCTATCTCATTAAAAAGGGGTGGACAGCCAGCTATGCCCATGCAGATCTCTGAAAGATAAGTCAAAGCTGACTCAAATTTACCTACAGTCATTTATTCAGGTTGTTTTATTATTTTAACCCAAACAATTTTTTTTTCAGTATTTTTTATATTGTCATTGCATTTTGCACCTTTCGGAACAATATTCCTCATCTTTATCACCATCACCTTGATGTCTTGATGCATCACCTTCATTTGCTTGTGGAAAATAAAACCACAGTGTATCATTTTGTTGAAAAAACTCACATTACTGTCATTGAATTATTCAGAATATTCTTAATTCTCACATTTTTTATTACAGCTGAAAGAAATGAGATAGGGGCATTCACTAACCATCTTTAGTTTTCAAGTAAACAATGCCTGCCTGTCATTCCACAACGGTAGTGGTGAGATAGAAAGGAAAGACAAAGATAAAAATGATAGTACAAATATTTTCTCAGAATGTTGTTTCTTCCCATAGTAGCAAGAAGTACAGACAACTGTTTTCCAAGTAGGCTATCAATTTTGTCAATCCAGTTAAGACAAGAAAGAGGCCAGATTTTCAAATACTGCTCAGCACCCATCTGCTAAAAGTAAGACTTGAAAGAAGACAAGGAACACCTAAACTCATTAATTGTTTCGAATAGCTTAATTACACTTCATTAAAGAAAAATTATTCAATTCTATGTTATTATGATTTACATAACATTTACCCACTTGTTTTAGACAAACTTGTGTTTGACTGTAGCTGTATTTTTCTTGCACTTGGCATGGAACAAATCATGAAATAAAACCATTTAGCAGCAAAGTGCACAAACTCAGGCTGACACATACACCCTTAAACATGCAGGCTTCCTACCCATAAGCAACCTGATGAAGCTGAAAGATTGACAGAACATAGATTCTGGTCCTGATTTCTTTCTTCAATGCTTGCTACACATTTCCTCCAGTTCTTCTGGCTAGCACTTTGATATAAAAAGCAGTCAGTTCTCAACAACATCAGTAAATAGGACATCCCTCCTGAGCCCTTTCTGTTTAATGGCTGTGCTACCACTCAGTTTTCCAGGCTTTCTCTGGCTGTTTGGAGCATGAGACGTCCAAAGTCATTGCTGATGGCAATGGAGGAAGAGGAGGATGGGTGGCCAGTGAGCTCTTGCAGCGAAGGCTAATTGTGACAGTGACAAATCTCTGGAAAATACCCATCAAACAGGTGGGGCGTCAAAGGAAAACACCTTGATGTGTGACCACCAAGGCACATTTGGAGCCACCAGGCACCTGATGGGTCAGTAAGCAGCAGAAACACTCAGAAGTCCACGGAGCTGATGGCATCCCTTTGCTTGACATTTACCAGCATGGAAGAGTCTCCACGTGGCACTGTCTGTAGCTGGCTCCCTCATGTACTGAGGTCTTACATTGCTGAGATCTGTCTGGATGGTTTTTGCATGATACAAAACCAAAATGTTGCCATAAAGTCCAGACAAATTCATGTTGGGAGAGGGAATTTCCTCCCTTGAAATTCCTGTTCTCACATTCCCCTCTGCCTGAGACTTTATCTCTTCTGCTCGTCGTGAGGAAGCCAAGGGAATGAAAAAACCAGGAGACTTTGTCAAGAGTAGGACTGGACTGTTAATCAGCAAAATAAGTGAACCTATAAACCTCATATAACCTTGCATTGCATAAAGTAAAACCGTCCTGGTGGTGACAGTTTAATTCTAACTACTCTCTGCCAAAGTTTCGTTCTGGGTATGAATACACAGGTCGTGCAAAGGACTAGTATATGCCTCTTCTCTCCTAATTTTGAGACAGTTCTTTCTATGCACATAGTTCAAGATAAATCAGATGTTAAAGGAAATATTTATGATCCCCAGAACTCAATAAACTGCATTTACACTTACAGTACCTTGGCTCCTTCTGGCCTGAAAAGACCATAATACCTCATGTATAGTTGTATAAATAAATGAGTATATGAAATTTAGTAACAGGAGCTCTTGTGACTCATAGGAGTCTTTGGAAAAATCCCCACTAATCTACTAATAATAAAGAATCTGTAATGCTAAAATTGCGAACCCCAGCACGTCCCCTCTTCTTAGCATACCAGAGAGACTTTTTTTCTGGTAACAGTAGCATATTCAAGACAGCATAGGCTTGACATAAGCCTAGTTCAAATTCTGCAGCCGGATACCTAGAATTAAGAGCATTCCCATGCAAGATATTGGATATTCAGCAAAATTCTCAGCTCAATGTAAAAAGCTAATATTTTCAAATGAGATAAGTATGAAACAACTAAGCAGTCTAGAATTCCTAGTGTTACTGAGCTGGGTATCAAATTGTCTTCATTTCTTGCTGCTCCTAAATTAGAAAATCAGAGTACAACAAACACGCATTGAAGCGCAGAAGATGCTAGATAGGGGATGTGGAACCTCTGGCACAGATGAAGGTGCTGCTGGTAGTTTGATACCAAGCATTCAACCAGGGCATAATTTACAGTATTGACATTTTGCACACTGTGATTAAGTTTCAGAATTATACCCCACGGATAAATCAAGTGCTCTCTGCCTTGAAGAATCTTTCTCCCATGCTGTCTACAGACATATAGATGCAACTGAGTAGTTAGAGCCACTTGGATTACATTTCAAGGTTTCCTTTATAGGCACTGTGTCTAGGGACCTAAAGTTTTGATTGTGCAGCACAATTCTGCTACAAGGGGTGATTTCTAGAGCCAACTACACATCCAAGAAATTGAGCAGCAGTTCACAGAGCTCTGTACCCTGAAGGGCACTGTCTGTCACTCTTGTGCTTAACTTCAGTACAGAAAACACGCAGATTGTTTCGTACTTTCCACACTCTCCATCAAACTGACAGACTGATCTCCATTTCTGAGCACCGATGTGATCATCCCTTCTTATATTTCCAGGTTCCTAAATTGGACAAATAATATCACTGGAAAAATACATACAATATTTCTTCAACCATTAAAGGAACAGTGCTGTGACTGGGAGGCCCAAATTCCTTTCTTCTTTTCTTTGTTAGCCTTTGTGCGTGTTTTATTTTTTTTATACAGGCCTTCAGGCATCACTCAACAAATGATAATCACCCCACATAAAGTCACAGTGCAATAAACAAAGCTATGTGGAGAAGATCCATTTAGCAAGGAGACCACGGTGGTTCCATTTTTAGCCCAGTTCTTCAAGCAACAAGACTTGAGATACCATGATGTGTGCATATATGAGAGTTTCTTGACCTTTTTTTTCCACAAGCTTAGGAATCATCACCCAGGTTTCCCTAAATATAAAAGGGGGTTAATAGACTTGAAAATACTACAAAATGCTCACTGCATAAAGAGTGAAGGAAGCAAACAGCTGGGTGAAGCAGGGAAATACTGTCAGTGCCTCCACTGAGGGGACAGCTAAAAAGGAGCAGCCATAATTAGACATCAGAGAATCCACACAGGACAGCACTGCCAAAAGGGGCTGATTCATTTTGCAGCTCACAGACTGCCGGCATCTGCAGACTGTGACCACTGAAAAAAATGAATTTGCCCATCTGAGCGGAATCGCCCCTTTCTGTGCCCGCAATCCTGCCCGCCAGCGAGGACGGATGCTTCCTCAGCAACAAGTTCATGCTGTCGTCTGAGCAATACCAGCACACGCTACGGTTGTCACCAACAGGCTCAGCTGAAGTCTATGCAAGCCAGTTGACGGATCACCAAAGCTGGAACTTGGAAGAAAGTCCTAGTCCGACACATATGTTAGGTTAGCCTGAGAAGCAGCGTTTGCTCCTACAGCACCATCTCCCTTAGCAGCATCTTTCCCTTTTGCAAGTGCCTGTAAGGTCAGATGCACCGTGTGTTTTGAATTAAACTTCCCGTCACCATACTCTGGAGATGAGAAAGTCCCTTACCAACTGCCACGTACCTTTCTGATTTGACACAGAGTTGTTAAAACATTACTAATCTATTCAGGCAGGAAATACATTGAGAAAGACAGTGCTTTGTGGAGGTACGAGATATACTCAGGTACCTCTACAGTTTCCAAATCTGTGATTTGGAGGAGGTGGGAATTTTACCAGGTTAACAACAACAACAAATCTAGCAGAAGGCCAAAGAAAGGTGTTAATCTCACGTAGTATTTTAGGCTCCATTTTTCTTAACAGACAGGTTTTTTAATTCTGCTTAAATCCCAGTGACAGAAGTGCTCAGCACTGAATGCAAATATTCTTTTGTTCAAAGACCAAGGCACTGATGCATGGATACTTACACTCTATTTGCATGATAAAACCACTTTTTGTGACAAACTTAGTTATTACTTGTCCTCAGTAAATCTTATGAAGAAACGTACCAAGCTAGGGGTTGTTTATACTCAAGATAAAATTGGAATCTTTAGTGAGACAGTATGTGAAATAAATGCTCCTCCATGAGAATATGCTTAGCAGAAGCCACCCTCAAGAAAATTAGCACTGTTTGCAGCTAAATAATATATTTGCATTTGAACAAGAAGCAAAAGAATGTTTATATTCAGATGACCCGAAATATTTTCAGCTTCCAAAGAAATATGTTAGCTCTATTAATACAGGACTTTTCTTTTAAACAGGAATTATATAAAAACTAATTTTAAACTCTTACTGGTTTAGTGGTAGCAGGCAGGTTAACATTCTTCCTAATCCACAGGGTAACAACCTTTTCTCTCAGGAAAAAAAAAAAAAAAAAAAATTACAGATGTCTGCTTTTCAGCCTTTAAAAAAAAAATAAAAAAGTTTGAGCAACTAAAAGGTAGAAAATAGCCAGAGAGAATTATGACCAAATGCCACATATTAAAAAGTTCTCCACATGGGGCACAGAAAGAAACAGTCAATTCACTGCAATTGTCTGCTTAACAGGTTGAGCCTCTATCCAACTGGTAGCAATCAGGCAGGACACTAGAGTGGGCAGGAAATCTAAAATTAGGTTTTACTACCTATAATGGAGGATTTATGGGATAATTTAATTGGCAGTCTTGGGACTGAAACCCAAGGTGGGGGAACAAAAACATCTTTCTGGATATACTCTATGAACCCTTCCTGTAGTGGGATGAAAAAAAAAAGTACTGGGGAAATAACCTAGAGATGTAATATCCCCTTTCTAGTGTGAAGTAGGTGATGCATGAATATGTTTGTGGGTATGTGGGGGGGTGGGGGCTAACAAGAGATAGTAGGAAGTCATGCATTGATATAAACCAATTTTTCTTCTTGTTGTGAGAATGTCCTATGAATTGCTTCTTGTAGTGAAACATGTCTCCAACTACACAAGGGATGATAAACAGTCCCAAAGTAAACAGAAGGCTGTAATTCACTCCAATGCTCTTCTGACGTCGCAGAGCACAAGAGCACAGCACACACAGTTTATTGACTGCAGCAGATTGAACCCAGCCTTGTATTCCCTCACCCAGGATGGCCATTGCCCTCCGCAATATTTGCTGAGCCACTTGTACTTTTGTTTCCCCATGGCACTTCTATGTTTATACAGATCTTTTAAAGTCAAATCTCAGTGAAGTAAGAAACACTTTCTTGCCTTCCCACTCCTCACCAGGAGAGCTTTGAAAGGGTTAACATTTAGTTCTCCCCTGGCTGAAAGGGCTGTGCAGATGAACGGGGGGTAACAGGACCCCCCCTTCTGCATCCTCACGTGTATTCCACCCAGGTCAGCAGATGCTACTGATGCATTTTCCCTGGTTTACTGCATTTATTAGACGGGCTTCATGCCAGCTCGGGAGGTTTAGGGAGAGGAGCGAGGACACCGCCCACTGTCACCTAGCGAGGGGGTAAGCGCTCCCACGTGCTGCTCACAGGTGATTCCCCATCCCTTCACCGTGGCTCCTTGCTGTAAGGTCCTCGATCAACATGAATCCCCAACTCCATAACTGACTGGGACGCAGGGAACAGACCTGCATTAGTATGGGGAAGCAACCGAGCTACCCTTGCAGAGCACGTCTTCTAACTCTTTTTAATGCCACAACTAAATCTGCTCACCGTTTCACAATCTCCTGCACAGATTCCTTTTTTTTTTTTTTTTTTTCTTTTTCTTTTGGCAAATCTAATAGTGTTTAAAAATGGCAGTCACTCATCCCCACTCCCAACCGCCAGAGTCAAGGGCTACCCATTCCAGAGTTTTTCTGTGATGACATCTCCACTGCAGACCTCTATGAAGATGTTATAGTCTTTAACATGTGCCTTTATCTTTAAAACCCATGCACAGTCATATTCTATTCAATGGTGACAAGTTTTGAGAAGATGACAGGAGAATATGCTTAGTATTATTACCTCTGGCTTATCACTGTCAGTGTCAAAAAGAAATGTAAACAATCAAGTCAGTATAACAATCCTTGATTATTATTCTTAGAATAGCAATGACATCAAGTTATAAGGTATCATAAATCAAAAAAAAAAAAAATGCATTTCCATTTATTTCAGAAAGCAACATGCAGGAATAGACTGAAAAATTCCAAGGCTGTCTCAAGAATTTCTCTTTCAGCACATTTCAAACCCGATTGGTATTAAAAGAAAAAATCCTAGAAAAAAGGAAAAATTAAGATTCCAAAAATCAACCACTGCAGGAAATCTGCTGATAGCCAGTACGTCTACGGTTAAATCGGTCAGGCCATTTGGAAACCAGACCATGGAGAAGGCTACAACATCTCCAAAAAAGGTGTTTCGGTAGACCAAACTGGCAATTTCAAATATGGGCTGATGTTTTTACCATTGTGCTTTTTTCCCCTCTCCCCTATCTTCTGAATGCTAACATCAATCATCTTTCATTTCTTGTTTTTTATACTGTACCCCTAATCCTGTTTCTACTAATGTGAATGAGAAAAGTCCCATTTTTTGCAGTTTTAAGACACTCTTGCTCCTTCACTAAGAGGACCCCAACACAGCCTGACACAGGCAGACTTACTAGTCATTGTTATAACTTAACTGCTGTTGAAAGGTCAAGTCATTAGCTTTTCATGATACTGAAAATTTCCTTTAATTTACTTTATATTTCAAATAATATTTGAAGTTTACTTTATATTTGAAATGTTTCTTCCATAAACTTCCCCTTTTATCTTCCCCTGGCTTACATTTTCTACCTTTGGGGATAACATAATTACACTGAGGTAAAGAAGAAAACCTTTGTGTCTTAAATATGGCCTCTGTTGCCTAAACTTAAAATACGTGAAAAGTTTATAGACCTTGACAGATTCAGGGTGTGGTGCATCACACTCTCCTTCATACAAACGCAGCCTACATTTGCAAGTTGCCTTTTCATGGAAATACTATTCAGAGAGCATTTCCATAAAAATTCACCCTGGCACTGTTCTGTTTCTCTTGTCATTCGCCCAGCTGTGTTCCTTCCTTGATTGATTTTCATTTTGAATAAGGCACAACAGTCATTTTCATGGGGGGAGCTGGGGAAACTTTCCATTTTTACGTAAAAGCAAATGCAGTAGTCAATGTAATAGGGCCACATGAAGCATCAATAAAACCCAGTGCAGTTGTATTTACAATCAGAGATACCCTGAGAAAACACTTCAACCACTGGCTGCCTTTACTGAAGACAAGGCTAGAAAACAGCGCGGAGTCCCAGATTTAGCTTTCCCCGGAGGAAACACCAGGTCTTCTCAAGGGTTTGAGGCAGTCCTGGCTGAGGTCAACACAAGTCCTTGCACTAACCTGAGCAGGAGATAGGGTCCAGCCTGGTTCGCCTGGGTGAAAAGGGGGCATGAAAGAAGGGGAAGGACGAGCCGGGGCCCCTCTGCAGTGCCCAGGCAAGGACAGCCAGGCCTGGGGCTCCCCATGCTGCTCCCCGTGGCGGCAGCCTCCGAGCCTCACATTGCCACACTCCCACCTGTTCAAAGGGCATTTCGACCATGTCTCCCAAAAACAAATGCTAAATTATTATTTTAAACGGTGGTTTTTGTATTTTCTGAAGAATTCTCCCTACACTGGGGCTGGAAATGGACAGTCTGTGGTCGCTTTTATGAAGTTGTTTTTATCCTTCTGGAACCAAAGTGGTAAACCACTAATGGCATGAGCATTTTTCTCATTATCAGTTACAACATTAATGATTCTTATTTAAGCAAGCAGTATTTTAAAACCTTTCAGGCTTGCATGTTCAGTTATTAGACCTCAGAGTTTTTATTGTGCCTTCTCTTAAGAAAGTTCTTTTATGGTGTTAAATGGAAGAGGCCGTTTCAAGACCAGACAGCAATTTGCATCAGTAAACACTTTTAGGAACCTGTTGCTTCAAGCTGACTCATTTTCAAAATCCTTCGCCTGAAGGTTCAGTGCACTCCAGTGCTCATGACTAATTGTAAATAGCTAAATGTTCAATTAAAATTGTGGTCTAGCAGCTGAAGCAAAGACAGACTTTAACACCAGTTCTAGTATCAAGCTCTGCTTTGTAGTCTTGTGCAAATTACTCAGCCCACTCTTAGAAAACATTAACTGAAACAAAGTGTTTTAAATTTGTTTGCCTAACCCTCCAGCCACAACATGGTGTTAAGTCATGTCTTCATCTCCAGGAGTCCAGAGCCACCCAGACGTAGACCGGCACAGAACATAGAGGTTATTTTCACACATGGAACATAAGGGACTTCTGTTGGCTTCTTTTCTTCCTCAGGACCCATTGCAATGCTAGCACAGAGAAAAACGGAGGCACCATCACAGCAACCAAACAACACTAGAGGAGGAATGTCCAGGGTCGGAATGGGAATGGGCAAGTTTAGGAAGGGTAGAAAGCCAAGCATAAAGGCTCTGGCACCAGAAAATCAAAGCACATTCGTAAAACAACAGCCCAACATTTTGAAAAGTATGAAGCACGTATTACAAAGTGGTTGCCAAAGGGCTGCTGTCATCTCCAGGAAAAGCAAGCATGCCACAGATATTTCCTGCGCACACTGATCCTAGGGGAACAGTAAAAGTTGGTTATTGCACAGGCCCACTCTTAATGCTCTCACTTTCATAATACACATGAGTGTTTTCTCACTGCATCCATTTTTGCTGAAATCCATTGGTGGGCAGCATACCTAACTCAGCTTTTGTTTAAGTTCTTATGTTCTTCCAATATAATTGGCCCTATGGGACTCTAATCTAAATGGAGTGTATCTTTGTAGGGACCTTGTAGAGGTATTTTTAATGTTTAATGGTCTCCTGAATTACTACTTTCCTCCCACTGTGAAGGAAATGGGCTCGCCGCCGTCCGTTTCCCCGTAGCATTCATTACCACTAGCAACACGGATGTAGAAGCAGCATCCCCATCTCGTGCTCCAAAAACACGAGAAAGAAGAGGCAAAGCATTTGTCCTCCTTAACGGAGGAAGACTTGCTCCACATCAATGTGATCAAGCAAAGGTTCCCCTCGCGTGCTATTACTCAAGACCCATCCATTTGGGCTCATGCTGGGGGGCTAAGGCAGTTATATCCCTGCACAGCTTGCTGACTCAGGGCGACTTGCTGACACGGGCACATACCTGCCAGTGGTGTGGGAATGTGAATCTGCCTACGTGGGGTTATTTCTGCCTTTCTTATGCAGCCATTTCTCAGACCACTTTCTAATGTCTTCCAGACCACCAGGATCCCGCAGACCATATGTGGAGTAACACTGCCACTGGTTAATGAGTTATTCTCACAGCCTGCAATAAGGCTTCCCTGAGGAGCTGGTAGACATCTCATTGCCTGCCAGCAGGCATAGTCAAGAACCAGCTCTCAACTGCTGTCAATACCTAATTTAAAACGCTTGTAATTATAGCAGTACAACAGTAACATTTTGTTTACCTAAAAGCTAAGTCAGTCCCTCATTCATTCCTCCTGCCCCCGGCAAACAACCGCCAGACATACACACACACACAAAAAGAGGGTATACTCTTAAAAGCTGTAGGTAACCCTTCAGTTCACAGCGTTTTGGAAACACTGGTGTATCAAACCCTTCTGCTAACCAGGCACGCTGGCAGCTGCAGCCCTCCGGGGCAGGCCGTGTCCACGGCAGTGGGACCCTCGGCACCCAGGCGCGGCGTGACGGCTGGTAAATGAAAGGGCTTCGTTATATGCTGCATTTTGCCATCCTGCCTCTTCCTTGGGTGAGTTTGTCTTTTGAAACTGTTTTGGTGCTGGTAAGAGAAATCACATGGGCTTTCTGATCACAGAAAACTTCTAAACCAGCTCTACTCAAAAACTGGAGTTCCAAGTGTCCTCGTGGTGGTCTTAGCTCCTTGCTAGACAACGCGAGTGGGGCTGAGAAGGGACGTCTACCTTCCCGGCCATTCGGTGTCAGGTTAGTGACAATCCTGCGTCCCCCAAGCCTGTCACGCTTTTCCTCCCTTTTCTGGCCTGTTGAAATCACCTGTCTCACTGCAAGAGAAGGAGCTGATCTGTAAAAGGTGATGTGCTTTGGCTGTAAATGTCATCATATCCAGAACGCCTTTCAAATTTAAAACAGAAAAATAAGGATTCTCCTGCAATAGGAAGCTACCGGGTCCTACGAGGAATTAAAACAGGAGCCCTTGACAGCAAATCTTCACCGACTCCTTGCTGCCAAGGGACTGGAAGGAGGCCAGAGATGGAGCAGGAGGGAGTCATAAGACCTGCAGGTGTATGACCCACATCTCCTCCTCCATGAAAGATGAACCCACACAGAGAAACTGGAAATTCTCCGAGTTCGTACAAGGGAATTTTTATCAAGAGAAAAAGCAGTGCTTGTTTCCTGTGCTAAAAAGACAGTGCCTTTAAATGCTGTACTAATTGGGGGGTGGAATTAAGGCTTTAAGAAGTCATCGCAGAGAAAACACTTCCACAGCTTTCCAGACCCAGCAGAAACATGAGGAACAAACTCTTGAGTTGAAGAGCTCTGCTCCTCCCTGAAAACAACTGAGAAGCTTCAGCCTCTTCAGCAAGGTCAAGATTTCATCCACTGAACAGAAAGTCAGAGTTTTCAAACTCTTTCATGGGTTATTATGGAATAGAGGAGGAAGAGGAATTTATGGGCTGGTGGTTTGTTTCAATGTAAAACCAACTGAAAATGGTAAATATGTTAAACAGGCTTGTTGTTTTTCTTTTCAAGAGAGCCATGGTCCAAAGGAGAACAGGACGGACAAACGCCCATAAGCACATGGAGTGGACTACACCACTGGTTTTGAGTTTCTCTGAACCAGACAGGCTCTAGCTTCCTACCAAACCATTAAAAATAAAAATAAAATGAGAGTTCAAAATTTCAGTATCACCTACTTAGCTGTGAGTGACTTTTTGTGAAATGATTTGCCTTGCTAATACTTTCCATGAAACGCAGATGAGGGTCGGTATGGACGGGGACCTGGCTGGGGCGGGTCCGCAGCTCAGCTGGCACAGAGGAGCCCAGCTCCATCCACCTCACCGGGAGCCGGACGGGCGCTCGGCCCGCCAGCGCGGGGGGTACTCCTGTCTCACGTGAACATCAACATTACCACTTCAGGACTCTGCCAGTGATGATTTGTTTCCTCACAGGTCCATAAACACTCACGGCTTACGTCAATGTGGTTTCAGGCTCATTTTTAGCCTCACCTCGCTCCAAGAGGAGCCCAGAGTCAACGGTCAAAAGGAGCCTCACTGTGCTTCAGGCGAGTCCACTGATCCGAACTGTACTTCAGCAGGGACACAGAGATGCAAAAAATTGGTGTAGAGAGCTAGCCAGAATTCATCCAACCGTTAACAGGCAGGAACTAGGAATCACACTTTTCCACTATAAATGGTAAAACTATCCAAACCCAAATCCCCTCCCCACAAAATTCAAATACCTTCTTTCTATTTTTCCTTGTGTTAAACATATGTTACATATGCCCTACAAAACTCGCGCACAATTTGTCCGGTTTTGAAGCAGGGGCTGAAAAAGTGCAGCAAACATCCTTGCTCTCACTCCCATTTCTGCTTTCCAAGAGAAGTGCCAGAGAAATTATTCTATTTTTGTAAGAGTTTAAAGGGCATGGTCAGAAAAGTGACTATGTAAAAATGGCACCTTTTCATCCAGCAGATCTGTTCCCAGTGAGTATTCTGAGTCATGTCTGCTTACTTTAGTGACCAAAATAGATTTTTACTACTTCTCACTCCTCTTTAGTCCTGTGGAACCAACACAGCAAAGAGGGAGTTACAGAAATCCTATCCTGGACCAAAAACTCATCGGGACTCGTTAACTAAGCGTGAGGTGCAGAAGCGAGGGATGGATGCAGCCCTGCGGGTGGGTGGGCAGCGCTGCTGCCCACCGGCTCCCCTGCCCCGTGCTGGGCACCGGGCACATCACACAGGGTGCTGCTAACCGAGAGCCAGAGGAAAGGGAGAACTCAACTTCCCTTCACCCCGGCTCCTGCGCCCTCAGCAAATCTGACCCTCCCCGTCCTGCGCTTCTGCTCAGCGTCCCAACCGCAGGCCGAGCTCCCCGGGCTCACGTTTAGTTACAACTGTCTTTCCCGTAAACCGTCATGGAAATCACACGCGAATAACAAACAGAAAGCTCGCCCCTCCCTCCTGCTAGCTCTTGCAGAGCTACTTTGCAAGACGGGCTGCTGCTTCAGAGGGAAGCTGCACTAGTCGCAGGGGCAACTTTCCTGTCAAGACACCAGTCGGGGGCCAAAATCTGCTCCCATGCCCAGGGCCAGGCACAAAGCCTACAGCCTTTCCAAAGCAAGCTTTACATAGTTGCGCCTCGAGAGATTTAAGCAGGGTATAGACCTGGTAGTATAATCTGTATGGTTGGTAAAACTCTTGTGCACAGGATGAGATCCTGAACCATTTAAAAAAAAAAAAAAAAAAGGGTATTACTATTTCCTTCATGAGCAGAACAGAATCTTAGTAGAAAAACAGCAGTATTAATCCATTCCTATCTTACTATAATAATAATAAAAAAAGATGGCTAATGTTTTCATTTTTCAAGTTTTTCGATGAAATTAAAAGAAACAGCAGTGCGGAAAGTGTAAAAGGGCTTTCTGTTGCAATTTCTAGTGTTTCTATTGTGGGTGGTAAAACTGGACAGTAAAAAGATAGTTTGACAGTAAATATGAAACTATTGTGTACTGAGTCAACTTTAAAATGAAAATAATAAATAAGCAGTAAGATTCATTCCCAGTTAGACTGTAAAACATTCATCTGGCCTCTCTGCTGTACTCCTACCTACTTTTTTCCTTCAGTCTCCCTCAGATCAGCTGCTGGGGCCTGGATCGGTCCCTGGATACAGAATTCAGTGCACTCAGTGCCAGCCATCTGAAAGCCACGATACCCGGTCCTGTAACCCCAGTTCCTACCCAAGTGGATGGACAGAGGCAGCATCTTCAGCGAGTCTCCCACACTAACATAATTGTCTCAGACTGGCAAGATTAACCTGTCCTCTGGCTAGGGAGGGAACTTACGCAATTACTGTCAATTAGATGCTTGATATTTAGATGGCTACAGCCAGGTGAGGTGAATCCTATCCTCCTAAAACCATTTTTCAGTCTCATCACAGAGAACTGACTTCTCTGCATAGAAGAACCAAGATGTCAGGTTCAGATTTCTCTGTCCTCTTCATTTCAAGAGGGTGACGAATTGCTTCGCTGAAATGGAGCCTTGGCTGTGCCTACCAAGAGGTGCTCTTTGTGGCTTCAGGATGTTGATATACATATTGATGGCAGATGATTTGGCCTGTCTCGATTGCAAGAGACACAGAGCATGTTACAGACTGCTTCCTATAAATACATAAAAATACCAGAGAACTCATACGTGCAGCAAAGGAACGAAGAGCACTGGCCCAAATTCCCAGCTTCACACTCTGGGCGAATCTAATGAAATTCAGGAAAAGGCACAAGATACCCACCAGGACCAAATTAGATCTTGATTTGATTTTAAATCCTTCATTTTTTCCTTTTTCAAATCTGCTTTTAATGCCACGGCCACAAACCTGTGCAAAAAAAACCCCAAAAAAACAAAAATAAACACCACCCAAAAAGCAAAAATACAAAAAACAACAACAAAAAAACCTCTATAAGACTTTGAACTGCCAACTACAATCTCAACAACCAATGCAACAGCAGTTCTTTGGAGGAATGATGGAGAACTTTTACTGTATCATCTTTGCAAGAGTCCTGCAAATCAGCTTCTTTTTCAAGCAGATTTTGCAGTTTTGTCTCAGTGCATGTTGCAATGCAATACATTAATGTTACTTCAGTAGTTTACTATAAATCCTTTGTGTATAATTTGTGAAGTCTATAGAGAACAGTCCATTTTATAAACAGAAATTTTAATACACCAGGTTTAAATTTATTGCAGGGTTCATTCAGAACTGACAAAGCCTCCTTAGAAAAATGAATTCTGCTTAGAAGACTTTTCTTTTGCATAACTACTAGACTTATTTATTAAACCCTTCTTAATTACACAGAAAAATATAAACCATGATAGAAATGCAATTTGTCTAAAGTGAATTGTTTGATTGCCATATTTCATTTTTTGTTCTCATTTAATGAGAGTAATTTACAGAAAGTGATGCATTGTGCAATTTGCTAAATCCATGTGATTTTTACATATACATTTAATTGCATCAAAATAAATCACACATTAACTACTGAATATCAAAAAATACATGACTTCTTGAAAGACTCTGCTTCAGTCAAATCAGGTCAAACATACTGTGTACATCCATACTTAATAAGCTAAAAATAAAGTAATAAACTCAATGCAAAGCCAGAAGGTATTATGAAAAGCTCAAACGGGTAAGCCTACATGACTTACAAATTAGAAGAAATCAATCAGATTTCGCAAAACATTTTGTCCTAAGTAGTTTACAGGGCAGCAAGCTGCTACCCCTAAGCCGCCATTCCCAGCACTCGAAAAATGAAAAAGACCTGAACAGTTAATAAATCAATGCCTCTTTACTAACAGCATAATATTAGCAAAGAAAACCCCACCCTTACCAACCACTTGTAGCAGCCAGAAAAGGCAGAAGGAAAAGATGCTAACGCAGCAGGCGACCTGTTTGGGATGAGGGGAGGTTAAGAGGGAAGGGACCCTACTCCTGACCCCCTCGCACCTGCAAGGTACCCAGCTAGCAGCCCCGGTCTTGCAGCAGTGGCTGTGACCCCCGCTCCTCTCATTAGAGCCAGAGTTCTGTGCTTGCCATAGGCACCGTTCCCTGACTTGGCAGCAACAGCCTTGAACTCCTTTACGCTGCCCCATCCAGTCCTGCACCCCGAATTGCTCTCCTGCAGCGGCCGGCTCTTCAGCCAGTGCAAACTCTGTCAAGATTTTTCTCCTGTTGCTGTTTCTTTGCGAGGTGAAAAGAAAACAAGCCTGTTTCATTACGGACCTCCTGGAGAAACCTGAAAACTTGGGTGTCTAAACGGTGCTGATTGAAACCACATTTAGGCTCATATTTGTTTAACTTGCCTCGTGCAGAACTGCAAGCCTGCTGGTGCTCATCATTTCCTACAAGCCAACCTTTCTTTTTTAAATCAGCAGCTAATTAGGTGTGTGTAGTTCAAGGCTACAGACTACCAAATTCAGAAGACCCAGAACACAACAGAAGTCAATATTTGTTTGCAGAAGCAGCATCTAAAAGGGGCAGAAGCTTTTTAATATCCTATCAATATTACAGAGCGCCTAAGCATCTGGGCAGCTACTGCTTTCTCCCTGCCAAAGGACCAGCAGAAGCACGGCACCTTTTAGCCGAGAGTGAGAAGGCTGACAGTAATGCTACTGTTTAATAAGCACCCAGGTATCATATCACTTGGTGTCCATATTAAAATGAATCAAAAGAGAAGACCTCAACTCAAAACCAAGCCCCCAGCCTTCCAGCCACTTGTGCATAACAGCAATCTCCTGGGAACGAGTGGTCACCCGGAGCTGAAGAGCTTGTGCAGCTACAATTCGAGGCCCTTAGTTTTAAACCCTCCTCTATCAAAGCCTGTTGTATCTCCAGCTAAAATGAAAACATATGTTTACTCTTTTCTCTTTGGGCAGACAATTAATATTTATATGACGCATTATCAAACAAAAATAACTATGTATTTTGTTCCTGGAATAAGTTTTTCCTTATTGGAATGAAGTTGTGCCAAGGTGGGATTTTATCTGATGCAAGCAGCATGCAAGAGCAATCCACTTACTATGGTAGCTTTCTAAATGAAAAAGCGGCATTTCAGAATGGGCCATAGCAAAGGTAAGTTGCTGAAAATGAACCCCACAGTGGAGTTTCATGTTCCACACAAGAAAAAGTGCCACTGAAGTCAGTAGGAGATATGCTTGCTACAGCAGTATGGGAAGCAGGCTTTTTGTAAATCCATTCATGCTTACTTTAGATCAAATATCAGTTTTGCTCTTAAACAGCATAAAAAATGTCTCTCTGCCTACTATTTAGTTTTGATATATACACCGATTAACAAGGACATGCACTATGTCCACAGCAGAATAAACTCTTTGGTTTTCATTGTGAAATTACTGTTTCTTGAATTCAATCAAGCCCTCCAGATTATACACATACCACTAAATATAAATAGAAGAGGTTGAAATGCAGTTTAAATATAACAGATATGTCCGCAACTCCATATTTAGATACACCCTTTAATTTTTTCCTATTGCCTACTTTTTACTTACATTTAAATTTAGCAAAGTAATTTTAGACTGCCAGTTTTCTACCTACACTAGTTAACGATGGTGTGAAGGAAATATATTAGATTTTTTTCTACTTCTTTTATTACCTTCCAAAATGCCAAAGTGATACAAATTCTTAGAGCTCAGACCTTCAACCAAAGACAAAATGATGCTTGACTTCACTGGGAAACCTACCTGTCAAAAAGTACATGGCTAGAACCACACCGGGAAACAAAAAATATTCTACTGGCCGTGAAAGTGGCCGGTTGTGGGTATAATGAAAAACAGTGTGGTGTTATTGCACAAAAGGTAATTCTTTCAACCCAAGACAAACATCATTATAATTGAGGCTGAAAATATCTTACCAACATGAACTTTTTTTTTACAAAAGCATTTTAAATCAACGGTACAAAGCATAAACTAATCCCTGGCCTACCTTCCCAGCTGTACAGCAGAAAAACACCGTGGGCAGCATTAGGCACTCAAGGCTAAGCCTGCACCGCTGACCTTAGCTGATATGGATCAGGCCCAAAGGTCCCTTTCTGACCATACACCCTGTCAACAACTTCCACCTCAAGTTCAGGACACAGATTTCCACAGAGCTACTTGCATGATTAAAAGGACTACAGTTTGCCCTTACAGCTGCCTTCCCCACCCTCTCCCTCCCACCCTCAGAAAAAAAAAAAAAAAAAAAAAATATATATATTCACTTGAAATAAAATTACAAGCTTCCTGATAGTGGAAAAAAAAAACAAAACAAAACAAAACAAAATAAAAACAAAAAAAAAATGCAATGCAATAGATATTTCAAGGGAAAGGGTTCATTTCATCCCAAACATTTTAAATGATTTTGTTGTTCCCTGCTAATAACACCTGGAGCATTTAGTAATGTGAAGGCAAGGAAAGGAAGGAAACGTAACATGTAACGTTTCAGGGCTACCAGATGCCATCAGCACTGCAAAAGCTTTTCGCAGTTTTCTGATCCTCACTGGAGTGCGTTTAACCAAGAGGAGAAACCGCTGCATACAGGGACCTCAGAAAAGCGATCCAAATGCAGCGCTCTGCAGAGGCAGAACCACTGCCATGAGCATCACATTTTGATAGCGAAGCGCTGGTGTTTCAGAGAAAGTGCAGTGGGGAAGGATTTGCCTCATCAGTAGCCAGGTATTTTGCTCATGTGGCATTATTCAAACCAACCGGATTACAACAGTCATCCCTGGGGTTTGTATTTGTTGACACAACTCCATGTGCACACAGAAAATAAACTTCCCAGAGAAGAGCAGGTAGCGAAGCTGCATCCACACTGCAAAGCTGAAAGCGCTGGTCTTAGGTGGAGCCATCATTTGTACGCGAACAACTGTGGGATCCCACCTGGTATTTCAGACGGAAAAGGTCTAACCTATTGACGTGCAAACGAGTGTACTTGCGATAAGAGACGCTACTGCCGAGTTTGTAACAATCTGTATTTTAAGCTCATGGTTCCTATGGCTGAAACTCCTCAATGGACTCATACAATCAGATTTCTACAGCGCCTGACAAAGAGCTCAAATTTGCTTAAGCAAAAGAGAGAGAAGCCGCGCAGTCAGTACTGCTTATAAAGCATGGGAAGAAAAATGTGCCTAATATGTATCTGTTAGAACATATCTTTAAGAACCAAGTGCTACATAATTTACAATCCAAATGGAGTAACACCTTAGGAGCAAAAAGTCTGACTAAGGACTTACACTGACAGATCATTTATAAAATTCCTGTAACATGTAACTCTATCCAGTACTATATGATTTGTTTAACTTGGGGACTAAATTGTGGGAGGTGGGGACAGATGCTGTTCAAAGCTCTAAACCCTGAAATGCTTTTGGAGGTGGTGGGTTTTTTCTTGCAAAGTTTTTCAAAGAATCGCATAGCACGTTAGCCATTGTTTGCCTACATACGTGTATGAAAGAGCAAATAAGAACTGAGGCTATTATTCCAATGTACTGTGCCTTTGTTTTTATAAATGTCCTTTAAGAAATAGATAATAAATATTAAAATGTATTTGCCCCATATGAAGTATGCCTTAGTTTGGTTTTGCCTTTATTTATTTCCTTTTAATTAGAACATTGCCAAACGATCTATTTCTCTTCCTTGATTTTCCTATCAGTTCAGGTGTGCTTGAAATCACATTCCTGATACATATCCTGAAGAAAGTTTACATTTCATGCCCTAGTGAGAAGCTGTCTTTGTCTACTTCACTTGTTTCAGTGAAACCAGGGAAGTGGTTAAAGGGTTAAACCAAAGGAATGTGACATTTCTCCATGTGCAGTTCATAGACCTATCCTGGTTTTCCTAATGGACTCAAAATTACATGGCCAGAATGTAATTTCCAAACTATTACTTCAGACCTGAAGCACAGTGTTAATTCAGAGAATGACAATTTGAACACAAATAAAAACTTCATTAAAGAAAGAGCACGTTTACTTGTACCGGGGGTTATTAGCAAAGCATTAGCAATGAATGGAAGTTTATGTTAGCCAGAACTTGCAACTTCAGCTTTTGTAAATAAGATTAGGTACACTCCAAACTCCACAGCAAAGTCATCTGGTCGCCGGGATAGATCTCCGCATGTTGTATCGCAGCGCTTACTCTGAAAAGTACCACAACCACCTCTGACTCTCCCCAGACCAACTCAGGTAATTGGTTTTCCTACATGCAAGAGCCAGTCAGCTTTTGCAAAGGCAACAGAGGTATTGGCTAACTGAATGATGAATTGCTGAAAGAATTACAAAGACATCAACGCTGCTGTTACGAACCAGGGAAAACAAAACAAAACAAAACAAAACAAAAACAAAAACAAAAAACCCAACAAACAAAAAACCCACAATGGCGGGGGGATGATACAATTTGGGAGGCTGATGCCTGCAAAGACAGCAGCCAGCCCGGAACCAAACAGCGTTAGTGCTTCCAAACTCCAGAGAGTCGGGAAGGGCCCGCTTGCGCGAGCAGCGCCCGCGGAAGATGCG
>KL265711.1:33981-66752 GCA_000699545.1 Podiceps cristatus | reverse complement strand
GCTGAGCCTGAATAATACAATAGCAGTCTAAACAAAAGCATGCCAGAGCGCACCAGCCAGGTACTTGAGAATTCGGTGTCACCAGGAGTACCCGTATACCCCGATTTTTAGCTCCTCTCTAGTTACAACCAGCCTAGCTGATTCAGGGCACAGCAAACAGAGGGGAAACAAAATAAGCCTCAAGACAGCCACCAACTGCAACCGCACTGTGCGTCACTAGGCAAGGAGGGAAAGGGGCAGGAAAAATCCCTCCTGATCCACAGGAAAACATCGGGAAGCACTGGTGCACAGGAGTAATACAGTAGAAATCCTCAGAAAACCAGTTATCCAGACTCCTTGTGAGGAAGATAACCTCGCTATCCAGGAAGATAACCTCTCTCGCTGATAGACACAAGGGAAAACAAAGTCAGATAACCAGAGACCCACAACACAAACTGTATTTCTTCTGTCAGAAATGTTCTCTTCTGATTGTACAGTTCAATTTCCATAAGATGATCAAGACCCATTTAAAACACTCTCCTTCACTGTACTATTCAGAAGGCCATTCTCAATTGGCTTCAAGTCATGCTTTTTCAATAGTTTGTAGGATTTTTGTCCAGAATGATTATAATAATTGTTATTGTTTCAGATATTTGTTGTGCTAGTAAATATTTTATCTGTTTTAAATGCTTTGGAACTTGAAATCTGTCTCAAATGCATTTGCAAAAGCTCAGGGAAGCAATAAAATGGACTAGTACAAGTTAGACAAAATTAATTCCATCTTGGGGCTTTGGTGGCAAAATAAACCAAAGATTACCGAATCTTCTGACGAAACTCTGTCACTACAGCTCCCTACAGCTCATATATTATTCTCTGTTAGAAAACAAGTTTCTAAAAATTCCTTATGTACTTGTAGACAGAACAAAAAGTATTGATGTCGCTTCATAGAGTCATAGGAATACTGAATGTAGCATATTGATTTTAATTTCCTGAAATATGTAAAGTAAATGGATTTTCTCTAACCATACATCACAGATACACAATATATACAACAGCTGTACAAATTAATGAAATGTCAGCTAAGGTCTGGTCCATATGCAGTAAAGATTGTTATAAATATCTAAATAATGGAACTCCTGCATTCACAGCTTGCATTAGGCAAATACATAAAATATCTGTTTTGGTATAATTTAATGTACAGCACTAAAATGGGTTAAAATTAACCCATATGAATGCTGCTGCTGAAAAGATGACCTTTACTTCCCCTACCTGTGTGATCCCACTGCCTCCTTACTGCTGGCAACCCTTGGGCATGCCATCATCTGGATTTAAAAACTGACCCGGCTGAAAACCAGCTGAGAAGGCGGGTGGAAATCCACCCCCAAGCAATAACAAACCAATTAGCTTTTGATGAAACAAGCTTCCTGATCCAGCTCAGCACACAGATGCTACTACCAGTAGAGGTAGGGGAGCAGAAGACGACCATCTCTCCGTGGCCACATGAACTAGCTTAAACAGACCACGGAAACACAGGCTGTTAGTCTGTGGAAATAAAATGCTGATTGGTGTAAACCAGACAATTTATAACACTGTTAGGGAGCTCAAGTCCTCTCCCAACATACCCAGCACAAGAGTACATAACATGTTTGATGAAACTTATACCAGGACAAAAAAGCTGTATTGAAGTCAGGCTTTGGTAAAAATGATCCGTTCTACTGTTAGCAGGAAGGATAAACTGGCATTTAGCACTTTATTTGCAAAACGGATACTGCTTTGCACGAGGAAGAGAGACTTAGGCACCTCACAACTGCATTAAGGACAAGATATAAACATTCAGGGGATTGGCCTTTCCACTCTGACCTTCCACTCCACAACCCTATCTCATTTTATCATTAAAAATGTCCTCCTTTTTAAATGGCAGGACATGTCAGATTACAGCCGTATTCTTACAAGGACTGCTCTGACCATATGCTTTACTGAAATACAATGCCATCTTGCTCACTTTGAAGGTAATTCCACCTATGCCTATGGTAGTTGTGGCATCCACAAACAAACTGAAAAAAAATTTAGAATTTTACTGCCAAAGAAGCTCTTATGAGCAACCCACATTTACATATTACTGGTAAACTTTTATCTAGTTATTTCATTCATAGCCTTTTTCTCTCTTTTGCTTATTTTTGTGCCCCTGTCCACTAGATCCTCTCCGTACTGACGTAAAACCTCTGGCCAGCTTGCTGCCAGGTAGTAAGCAGCTCTTTGCACCGACTTGGAAGCAGCTGATTCCAGCTATGGTCAAGGTCAAAGATGCAAAAGTAAAGGAATCCAAGACCTGAAGCAATATGACATTTTCTATGCTCCGTAAACTGATTATCTTTCAGTTATCACCAGATTCCCAGTTTCCACAAGCCTACTCATGGAAACACAGGGAAATCTTTCTTGCCTTAGGTAAATTCTTTTCTTCACTAGCCTCTTGTTACAAAAAAAAGTGCTGCTTCATCAACTTGGAATAGTAGAATCTGCACTTATACTCCTATTTTCAGATTATTATAGTAAAATATCATTTAAGAAGACAAATTACCTTACTTTCTCTATAAAATCATGTCCACTAATCCAAGCTCTTGTGCAATGATCTGTTTGTTTTGGGCTTAGATACCTTTTTCTTGCTAAGCGCATAGTAGCTGAGAATACGCACTGGTCAGCATTAAACAACTAGGTATTTTTAAATGTTAACTGTATATGGCAGTATAAAATTACAAATGGTCAAAGACCCTCTTTTTGCCAGAAGGAAGGATAATTATAAAACCTGTAAGAGTAGTCAGATTTTTGAAGGCCACACCTGTAAAATAATTCCATTACAAAGAAATGGTGCAGACTTAATTATCTTACATAGTGCCTCATTCCTTCAACACCCTACTCCTGTAAGCATGTAAATCTTGGCCAATTTTTGAAAACAGCTATTTATGGAGCTGTTTGCAGGCTCTTTTCCCTTCTCTCCTCTTTTTGCTTTTTAAACAAATGAAAATATGCCTAAATTAACTTCCATTGCAACTCCAGCTGAGTCGGTGAAATTACACCAGGAATTAATTTGTGTGTCTGACCATCTTCTGAACAGAGTTCTCTGATCTGCTCAGTTAAACTTCTGCAGGGTTGGGGTTTTGGTTGTTTTGGGGTGGAGTTTTTTCTGTTTGTTTTGTTGTTTTAGGTAAAACAGCATGTACACTTAGGTGTCATGATCCACAGGCTGCTGGAACTGTCTAAACGTAAGGCAGAGCTAATTGGGTTGGCAATAGGACACTATATAGTCTTCAACTGCAGAACAACCTTGGTTACGGAAATCAGAGCTCATTCACCAAGGGAAATGCAAGGCCTTCCCTCTGCAAAAGCTTTTCTGCAGTGACATTGCATAATGCGTTGGCATCAATTCCCCTAAGATAAACAATCAGAACTATTTCAGAACTTTAAATAATTAAACAAACAAGAAGCAAGCAATAATCCAAGTGTGCCAACTGTGAAACACAAGGGACAGATAGAGAAGAGATCTTTTCAGGTGGAGACCTGTCTACAGAAGCATTAGGAATACCTGTAATTCATAAACATGAAACCAGAATCCAGAAAGGAAGAATAAAGTATTAAAGAGTGACTATAATATGTGCAAGATTATTTTCCTGATTGTTTGAAATACAGATTTTAACTTGCAAATTGTATCAACATGCAAGAAAAAGAATTCTTAGAAAAACCACCCAGGTGGATTATGTTAGTACTGCTGGCATGTGGTGCAGTGACAAAACGAGCAGTGGTTCCCACAACCGCTGGCGTATAGAAGAATTCCTCGCCTCTGGGCTGATGTGTTAAGTCCTTTCAATGCTAAGTGACAGTAATGTATAAGAGTTGCATACTCATATCCATTAGAACAGAATTACCAGAAATGAATTAACTGATTTGAAAACATTTGTTGATGATAGGAAACCAGCACAGTTGGATCCTGGAACCAAGGTCTGAAATTGCACATAGGGAGCTGCATGATGATGACTAAGCAAGAAGTCATAATACAAGAAGGTTAAGTAAAAAAAAAACCTCAACCAACCAATCCCAAAAAAACAACCGACCGAAAAATAAACAAACCCCCAAAGTGCCCCTGCCTAGACAGTTAGATGGCAATTTATGTCTCACAATGCTTCCCATAGTGCCATGTTCATAAAGTTTATTTTTCATTCTCACAAGTCTCTTTCATTACCTCTCCTTTCGAGATTCATTTCCTTAAAAAGACTTATGCATGAACTGTTCTTGTTAAATGGTTTAACACTCCAATTAAAACAATATGAATAAAAGAACATTTTGTAACTCAAGGTGACTGAAATCTCAAATGACTGTGTGATCTTAAGTTCTGGTTCTTGCCTTTTTTTTTTCCTCCTCTATTTTTTTTTTAAATGATTCTTCTTTCTTTTCTGCAATCCCTTCTTGTTCTCATCTTAATTTAAAACCCAGTCTGCCAGCCTTCTGTATGGTATCAATTGTCAGTAAGGTATTACTTGGTACAAATCAGTGTCAGATGAAACCCTTCAAGAAAAAAATGCTTCTCTGTTTTGAGAACTCTACATGCATATGGCCATGTAAGCGATAAGCATACAGTATTAAAAAGAGGCACCTCAGACTATTTTGTTGGCTCTTATCTGATTATCAGCTTTAAATCAAGAAATTCTCCCTTTCTGACAATATACTGTAACAAATGCTATTCAGCACTCTCAATCCCATAATCCAGTGGACTGCATCACTTGCAGAATATCTTTAACAGAAAGGATATAAAATTTGATCATAAAATGAATAAATTAGGACATTTCACAAAAGAGTGCATGTGGAATAAATCCAGCAAGGATGTGTTGGGGCCAAAAGTACTTTATCATTCTTTGAAGAGAAGGACATAATAATCTTTATCACTACAGGTAAACATTTATCCACCCAGCCCCTCAGGTCTTCCAGAGCATCTCATGATAGAAGACACCCGTAAAGACTGAAGGGAGTTTCATACATAAGCAGTATGTCACCAGGATGCCCTTCCTAGAATATTAATGAAATAAAATAATAAACCTAGACCCATATATACTGCTGCAATACAAATATATTTGAATGCTTATAATTACATTATAAGCATTATATTACTTGTAATATGCTTTCCCTAATTAATTAATAATTGGAAGCCAGAGTTTGTGTTTGACCTATTTCCACAGTTCAGCATGACATGCTACCTGTACCTGAGATTTTCACCTGTTTTCCTCCTCCTTATTGTGCAAACTATTTCTTCTTCCCTTTTTTGACTAATACTGCCATCCTATGACCACCCCCTTACTCTCTGTAAATGCCTTCTTTCCTCTGCCTTTCAAACTCTATGCCTCCCATACGGTGTCTAATCCTCGATTCCCACACAGTATCTCCACCTACAGAAAGTGCAATCTCTTCTCGTTCATCAGGTTCATCTTTTCTCTTCCTCTCCCTTTCTGTACTATACTGTGCTCCATGCTAAGTACTTCTCGTCAGGCCTTAACTCCTGGTCAGCTCACAACTCAGGGACCAGTTAAGCAGCTCAAGAGCAACCACCTCCTAGAGAACAACCCAGAGCTGTGTCAGACAGCAGGGCTTAGAAAGTGCTGATAATGTCCATCAAGGCTTCTCTTCAAATGACCAGGCTTGCCAGCCCCAGGCCACCCTAGGAAAGACCATGATTCATTTGACCTTTGGAGCAGGTGTGGAGGAGGAAATCTTGGCAATTACAGTCCTAGTGCTCAATTTGCAAGGCTAATTTAGGAAACAAAGTGAAAAAGGGGGAAATGCATGTGTTTTTTAAAAAGCTAGATTAATTCTTACTTTAATAGTTTGCAAAATGGCCTTACTGGACTCCAAAGCCTGGCTCTGCACCAAACCATACAGTAATGATTACCGAAGGCTTAGAGTAAGAAAATACAACTATGACAGACAAAAGGATTCAAGCTCTCTGTAAGAATATTAACAAGCCTGAAAGTTAATGTGTACACAGATACCAAAGAAAATCTACAAACAGAATAAGAAATTACTTGGGAACCTTTGCTCTGTCTGGGTCTAATTTTTCTTCCTACCTTTCTGAAAGGCGAAGTCCGTGCTAGAGGTCCACGATGAGGTCAGAGCTTGTGTGGGAAGGGAGAGATAGGCTACTGTCATCAACAAGAAATGCCAGTGCAATGCCAGAGCAGGTATAGCTCAGCATTCATCATGCTGAAAGATACAGCTCCCTACATCTAGACAGATCATTAATGAAAACACTGACTCAATCTTTAAAAAGCAAGAAAACATCTGGGATGTGTAGGCTCAATACCAGCAAGTTAAACTCTCTTTGCTACCAAAAGGAGCCAGCAGTGCAAGTGAAACACGTCTACACATAGAGCTTGTCCTGACAACGGCTTGTCTGAGCCGTGGTTCTCCTCACCTGGGACTATGTACCCTCCAGATACAATGGAAACAAGTTAGCTACAGCATCAGCCATACAGTGTGACTACAGATAGAGTAGAAACTATGAGTCCATATAAACAGTAAGAACCTTAAGGTGAACTATTTTATATCAGAAAGCTGGATTTTGTCATCTTGCTGTTTCATTTATTTCTCCTCAGTTAACAGAGAAGTTAGCTGTCATTTAAGACTCCTCAAAGGAACATGAATAAATGCTGAAATGCTATTACATTCTGCCTGTTGCTAGGATTAACAGCAAAGGGTAGCAGCTACCAACTCTCTACTAATTCATGAAGAACTGCTGAAGAGTCAGCAAGGTACCAGGAATTTCAGTCAAAGGCTAAACAAACTCATCTCCTATCCCCAGACTCCTTCACAAGTAAACACACTACCACAGTCACAATTTTCCCCTTGGGGACTGTGGTGATTTGACCCCAGCCGGCAACTCAGCCCCACGCAGCCGCTCGCTCACTCCCCATGGTGGGACGGAGGAGAGAGTCAGAAGGGTGAAAGCGAGAGACCTCGTGGGCTGAGACAGAGGCAGTTTAATGGGGAAAGCAGAAGCCGCGCGCAAGGAAAGCAAAACCAGGAATTCACTGGCTCCTTCCCCAGGCAGGCTCTGCCTACAAGTGATGAGTGTGCATGGTACACAACTACTTGAATTCACGGCATGTAGGTAAGTAAATTCATAGGATGTTTAATAAATACATAAATGAGTAAAAGACAGAGAGAACAACACAATGTTAGCAAAGCCACACCGGTACGAAAGGTTCCATTCCCAAGGGTCCTGGTTTAGGCTGAGCTTATTCCGTACCATGGACATCATGACCAGTATAAGTGAGGGTCAGCCAGTGGGCCACTTGCCTTCTTGTTTCCCTTATTGTTCCTCTTCCCACTCCCGCCCTCTTTTTTCATTCTTTCAGATTCATTCGACTGTTTGCTCCCTCACTTGCTCTCTGGAACTTGCTGGAAGGGGGGGAATATCCCCACTCCCTGATTGCTGCTCAGGACAGGCTGTATTGGTTGCCGGGTGGAGAGAAATTGTACATCATTCATTTTATATATTCTATTACCTTATATATTAAGATTATTATCGTTACTAATTTATTTTTATATTTTTCTTTGCTGTCCCAGTGAACTGACTTTATCTCAACCCATGAGTTGTCCTTTCTCTCCAATTCTCCTCTCCTACCCCACCTGGGAGGTGGGGAGTGAGTGAGCAGCTGTGTGGTATTCAGTTACCAGCTGGGGTTAAACCACAACACTGATAAAACACCAAATCTAACAGAAACAAGGAGGTTTATTGGTGAATCTAAAAAGAGAGCAAGGGAAACTGATAACTTATGGCCTCAAAAGATCTTAAATGATATCTTACTGAAGTTACAGTAAGCTATCTTTTCTCTTCAGATGCCTGTGATGGTAAACTTCGCTAAAGATCTGAAGTTCGCTTTTCAAATCATAAGCAAATCTAGGAGTAACTATCAACACACATACACAAGCTCCAAAAAGCCCCAAACACCGGGACATTCAATAGAAGTTAGGTTTACAGGGATTCAAAGATAAACTGTAATTATGAGATAGTGGGGTTTCTAGAAGATTGTAGTAGATGAGGCTTTGAAAATTTAACCAGGAGGGAATTAACTGATGAAAGAAAATTAAAAGATTATTAGCAAACAAATAATTAGTCATCAAGGATGATTCTCCCTGCAGATTTTCTTTTTAAAACAGGTCAAACAAACAAAAAAAAATTATGCAGAACTCTGCAACAGTTCAAAACATGAAACAATTTTCCTCAGCTGAAATGCTTTATACAAAAAGATGAATTCATCCAATGGATTGCACTGGGAGCAATCTCAGCAGAGGCTCCAGCCTTTCTGGGAAGAGGCCCTGGGCCACTCGACTGAGCTTTCAAGGTGGCCTTGCTTTGAGCGGGGGGTTGACCTGGGACTTTCAGAGGCCCCTACCAATCTGCATTCCTCTCTGTCTGGGGGTTGGTTGGTTTGCTTTTAACAGGGTGAGCAAATGTGGGGGGTTTTGACGGGGAACCTCTGAACGTTTGCACTCCCCAGCACACGTTCTCTGATGGAAACGTGTGCGCGACAGGCGCAGACACACGTGTGAAGAAGTGGATACACATGAGAGAGTGGGTCTGCAAGTTCAGCCAGCGGCGTAAATATCTGTTGTGTCCAAGTATCTGGACATCTATCTTTGTCTTGGGGTGTTTTCTAAAGGAACTTCCTTCTTGTTAAGATCCTCCTCCTCCCAGGGCTTCAGAAGCCATTTGCAGAAGGGACTATTCATAATCAGGGCTGTGCACGCACCAAAGATGTGGGTTATTTTATTTTGCTTTAACATTTGCTGTCGTAAATTGTGCTCACGTGTCCTTCTCAGGCATGTGTATTTGATGGAGTTATTTGCAGAATGGTCCCATGACTAGAGACGTTCAGAGGTCCCTCCCAATATGATTTTTTCTCCTGATCCTGTGTAACACAAATCCTAGGGATGCTTATAACACAAGGGAAAACAAACAAACCAACCCCACCTCCTCAGTCATAATAGGATCAGAAGGCAGTGATACAATTGCCAGGGAGAAGCTCCTAAACCTGTTCGTAGCAGGGTTAATGTCTCGGGTAGAATGAAGAAAAGGAAGCCCTAGCACAGTCAGCATTGATCCACTCGGATCTTCCAGTGGAAATTCCAGAACAATAAAAATGAATGGGCAAGTCCTCAGCTCTGACTGCTTGTTGACAGCCAAAAAAGATCCAAAAGACAGTGCTTCTCAAATCCCAGAAATCACAAGAACACATGAAAACCTACAGCATTTACACTGCCAAGGCCAGGAGATGAAACAAGACCCATCTACCTCAACAGTTCAGTGTTTTACAAGGTTATACGGAGTCTCAGCTGCCAGTGGCTGGCTTTAGAGAAGTTCCCTGAATCCCTCTAATCCCACTTATCATTCTCATCCCCTTTGAGAAAATGAGCATGGATACAATTAGTCTGTTCAAGAAGAACTTAGCAGAGTATCAGACTCTCTGTACAATAATAAACAGCGTCTTCCATTACACTGAGGCTCTATCCTATCATCTCATTAAAGCCAAGGTAATAAGTGACAGAAACAATTTTTCCAGTTAGTAATATGCAAGAAGAAACCCAGACAATGAAGGGGGTAGTTTCACAACAAAACCCAGGCATGAACTTTACAGTTTACATGGATCAAGTTGCTGAAAGTTTCACTTTATCATTTCAAACATATGATCTGATCCAATGATTAAACTGGACTCAACAGCAGATGCTGAAGAAACACATCAGCCATGACACAAAAACCTAGACCAGCAGCTGCTGTCTGCCTTATTTAACTATGGGGACTGCTACCAATCTCCATATGCTTCTCGCTGGTCACATTTCTCTGTAACCACCAAGAGAAAAACCATCTAAAATGCGATAAAGCCTGACTATAACGAGCAGTCCTCAACACTACACTATGTCCTAGATTTAATATAAAAGATAAAAGACACAGTAAGGCTGCCCCAAGAGAACCCGCTAGGAACCAGCCTGATTAGCAGAAATGTTACAACGCAGCGGCCTAATCGAAGGTTGAAGCGTTGCTGCTATTTCATCCAGCAGAACTGTTTTCAAATACAATAGTTGAATGGCTGGGTTAAGTCCATTGCCTATGCTACGAACCTGAGAAGAGGAACCAGCTGGAGCCTTGAACTGAAGCTCTCTATAATCACAAGTGAAAAATTCTGGATACCATGGGAGAGAAACTGTCACAAAAACAGAGGGACTAAGAAGTTCAGATGGTGAAAAATCTTTGCAGGTGTCTTCTGGCTATAGTCCAGGAAGATCCATCTAATTCAGCATGGAAACTAAACTAAACTAAATCCACAAACTTACCTAGGAATCTATGCAGTGGGTGCATTAGAAACTAAGGACTATCATCGAAAAAGAGGGGAAAATAATGTTAGTAAGATATAATTGGAAAACGTTAAAGCCTCCTCATACAGAACTGAGAGGACAATGTCGTTCTGCATTCGTTTAAGGTACGTGCACACCAGGTGACAGTTCAGCTCCTTTCCCACGCCACGTGGTAAAAAGGGCCCAGGAAAGGTTCAATACAGGAATAAACCAGATTTTATCATGTCTAGTGATAGACTGATTTAACTTATTCCTGGACTCTAGGAATTAAACTTATTTTACCATCCTCAATGCCCATGCAAGTTAAATAGGAAACCATCTGAGGTACATGACACTTCAACTGCTTTTAAAAGGATGACTACACCCTTATCCCCAGATTCTGTATGTTGCTCTATACTTAAGACAACATCAAGATTTACAGTGAAGTCTAGAAGACTCACTTGAAGAGCTGTTCGCCATCCCGCCGTCACTCACAGCTCATAGTAAGAAAACTCGACAGACAAAGCTTATGTTTTGCAGAAAAGCACCACATCAATGAAGTTGCTTCTTTTATCAGTTCCCCTGCCCAACAGAGTTTTCAGAAGGCATTAATATTATAGGTACTTTTAAAAATATGGTTTTGAAAGTATTATTCAAGGAGAGGAATCAGAAAAGCCATTGCATGGTCTACTTAAACATAGAAGAAAAGCTGTTTTATTGTTAAGTTCTCTCTGGCACAGACACTCCCCCCCTGAGCAGTGACTGATAAAATGGACTATGAATCATCACGTTCATATTTTCATTAAGACACTGAACAGAGACTAGCTCCTGCTGGCATGGCTACTTAAGATGTAAAGATCCGCATGGGTTTGCGGAGGTGGAAGTGAGCACACTTCGGCATGTGTGTGTGTGCTGTGTCGCAGCTCCAGACTCCAGAGCAGTGATGCAACAGCACCTCAAAACCCACCGTAATAGTAGCCCAGTGCTCCTGTGCTTGCTCCCACCTGAAGGTTGAGCCCAAAAGGCCAGTAAGAGCACAACAGCAGTCCACAAGCACTAGCTGGATTCAGAGCTCCAGAGAGGGAAAAGCTGCTCTTCCAAATTTCTCTGGATGCTCTCCATAGTGTTGTCCAGACTTTGTGTTTGAATATGGAGGAAAACATGTAGGAAAAAAGAAACTTCCAGCTCACTGTACTTGGAAACACCTGGACTCAGAGCAGATTTCTGCAGCCGCTCAGTAGATGTACGCCATCTCTGGGTTTGAGTTCTGCAATACTGTTATAAACACCTTGAATATTAACAAACCATAACTGGAGTGCAAATCCTTTGGTGACCTGTGTTTAAGCTTAGGACTTCTCTCAGCTGTAAAACAAAGTCATACCTAAGAACAAGAGATAGCAGAGGTAATGAAGATGCACTCTAGCCATTTCAAGCAAAGCTGCTGTCTCTAATGGGTCTTATAATAACTTTACAGAGAGTTACATTGATTTTTTTACTTTTTTAAATAGTGTCTGGAAAGGAAGAAAGAATTTTATTTATTTTTCTTACGGGAAGCTGTGTCTGGTCTGTATTATAGTTTCAATTTCAAGTCAGCATTGCAAAACAGACTGCTACATCTCTGTATGAATCAGCAATGAAGCCAGTCATTGCTGCAAGAAGCTAAAGTCTGAGAAATAGCAGCAAAACCAAAGAGGGGCTCCAGCATTTTCAGTGCATGCTGGCAAAGTACACAGTAACTGCCCAGCTGTGCTCTTTTCAGGTTGTGTACATAAAGACAATCAAAATTATACAAAGGCCTTCCTGAAGTTGATTAACTCACTGCGTGAGAAGCAAATTCTGTAGAAAACAGCACAGATTACTGCTAACAAGAATGAGTTCAAGTCCCCAGAATTTGGGTAAGGAACATGATGGGCATGGCTACAAAAGGACAATAAGTGATTTATATTTTCAAACAAGTCCCAAAGACACATTCAAGATTTTTTTTTAAAATCCTTTGCAGAATTCCCTGCAACTAGAATATTCTTACACTCTTGCTGAAATGTGTGAAAACAGAGATTGTTAAAAAAATCACACTGAGCAAATCCATGTAATCGGCACTGGTGATTTAACTCTTGGGAGTATTTTCCAAGCAGTCCACAAACCAGAACACTCCTCCTGCACACCACTGTTCTACAAGCATTGTTGCTATGATGATAGCAACTGAAGACGCCATACTTCCATCAGCCCAGAACAAATATTTCTTATACATAATCGACAATTTTTGTATCAAAGATTTCCCACATATTATTGAATGTCTGAGGAAATTTAATTGCTGTTGACAGAAGTACTGAACCCTTCTCAGAAGATTCCAATGGTTTTCAAGAAACAGGGAGGAACTTCATAAAGTCGCTTTCTATTCCCTTTCCCCACAACAGACTCTTAGGATCAGGTTGTAGAACTGCTCATCATGGAAAGGGGAAAGGGCACACAGAACACAGCAGCTCCACTCTGTAAACAGGATGGAGAGTGGCAGTTGCAGTCCGATCTCGCCTTTGGTCATCCTCATAATGTGTTTGGTTTTGTTGGGGTAAAGGAAGAGAAAAGGAGTGAAAACTTGCTCTTCAGGTACAAAGCACAGTACCGGTGATACTGCGTATGCTTGCAGTCCTGTGCCACACTCTCAAACTCTTCTCCTTAATTTCCCAGAAGTTGTTGAACAAATTTGACATTTCAAATACAGAGCAAATTGCCATATTGTCACTGTTAACTTCTAAAATTACCATCTATCTATATGCTTCCCTGATATAATTCAAAATAGTAAATATAGTTCATTTTAACAGTACTTGGAAAGGCTGCCAGACAATTGCATCCAGTCACCATCAATTAACAGTAACCTGAAACAGGCCTAGACTGGGTGAACGCCACACTCGGATGTTGCTCGGTGCAGCACCCACAGCACACAAACCCGTCCCTGCCTGATCTTGGTAAGTTATCTGTATTTACATTACAGAAATGTGACTGACGCAGCAAGTGTGTGCTTTGGCATAATTTAACTTCAGGATCCTCTGCTCAACAAAAACTCGGGCTGAGGGGCATGAATATGGAAAGGTAAACAGAGAAAACATCATTTGAATCAAATGTTTACGGAGCTTATCTACTTAGTTCAGGTATCTATAGAAAAAGAGCAACCTGCTAAAAACACAGAATACCAAATACCTCCCCTTTAAAACCTATTTCTGAAATCACGCTATTCCATGACAGGAGAGCAGGACCTGCCATTCTAGGAGTAACCAGTCTGAAGTATCCCACTGAACCTCCCTCATTAAAATCAGACATTTTTTTCTTTCATTGAGTTCATGACATCCATTTGTTCACCTCAATTTCATACCATAAGCAGAAGCCATGAGAATGCTAAACTACTCAAAACTGTGTGTAAATTGAATATATACCTATTTACCAACTACCTCTGTTACATTTGCTGTGCATCTTTCAGTATTATGGGAGAATAACCTGCTAACACACTGCAGACTGAGTGTATGGGGAAAAAAAAAAAGACAAAGACAACAATCTATCATCTAGGTACGGTGTCTCCCTGTGTAAAGCTGAGGGCATCACAAGCTGCTATTGACACCGAGCCAGCTGCAAATGTGAACTGCAGCAAAGGACATAATGCAGATAAATGTCCCTTTTTTGTGCTTTAAAGAGCTCCATAGGCTCTTTCTCCTAAATCCTTTCATTGATTACACTGTCTAGTAGAATCCAGCATTTCTGCAGAGGCTAATCTTTCCTGTCGCATATTGAGCTTGCTTTCCCCTTCCCCAGCCCCATCAGCTTTCAGAGACAGTGATTATTCTGTTGCAGAACATGGAACCTACATCCAAACACATGCTCTGGACTATAAACAAAACAACTATGTGCTACAAGTTGTACCTACACTTACACACACAGGAATTACTTCAAGCTTCTCATAACTTAAATATTCATTTTTTTATAAACCAGTACATCGGTTACAGTTACGCTTACCATTGCCTTCTAGAGCTAGATTTGCTGCTATTTTAAGGTCTAGTTATACGATTACGTCTCCTGACACAGTGAAATCATGATTATTTAGTTGTCTTCAGGCATACATCTTACAGGAAGGTACAGTATTTGCTAGGCTTCACTTGTACACAATTATTGAGGGGTTTTTGGCACAGTAGTTTAGATACAGTTTCTAAGAGAGCAACAATATCACTGGGAGGAAGTATTCCTCCACATTCAAACTCATTTTTAAATGGAGACAAGTGCAATACCACGTACATATGCATGCCCATATGCAGAGCCTTGCTCCGTGTTGCTCTCTGTAGTGGAAAGAAGTGATGACAACTTCTCCAAGCAGAGACGGCTAGTTGAGATCTGAGTCGTGGACACTGTAATACCCTGGGTGATAAACAAACCTCGCTGAAGTGAATGCCAGTATTTCAGCAGCACAGGACTGACTTAGGGCGCACTGGAGCAGCAACTCTTCAGTGAAGATAACAGTGATTTCTGGGGAACCGATTTGTTAAGTACCACTTGAAGGATTACGGTAGAGACGTGGGTGTGCAGTGCTCTGTTTTAACAGTCATTTGAAATGACTCTGAACAGACAGCATTACACATCAGCTGGCTGTACCACAACTGAGGAATTATTCAGTCTGTTGCGATTTCTAGAAAGTAGCGTTTACTTCCATGGACAGATAACTGCCCCAAAACAGAAGGAGGACATAAGAAGCAGGAAAAGGAGAGCCTCTGTAGCCTAACGCCTGTCTTTTCAATCTGGGGGAAGGGGGGAGCGGGGGAATGTTATTTTTATTCTTTTAAAAGTATTTCAAACAATTAAATCCTGTTCACTTTGGTGCCAACCAGTGCTTGCTAGTGTCAGCTCTACTGCAGACAGCAGTACTCTCTAGCCTGCAAGCCTGAAGGTCACACGGTATTAAACTTACAAATGCATTGGCACAAAGAAGGTAATAGATGTTGTCAACAATAGTGACACATCTACCTGAAATAATCCATCTTTTGATTTATTATATCATATTCATTAGCAAATTCAAATCCAAAAGATTTTTCAATGCATCATGACACAAAACAGAGCTTATAAACCTGCACATTTCTCAGTCAGGGAAAAATTATTCTCATCAGCGAGTTGTTTAGAAGTCTGGTAACAACTGAAATAAGTACTGTCATTTGATAGAAAAAGGATTCCAAAAAATACAAATGAAAAAATCTTCAACCGTAAACAGAGAGAAGGCGTGCTTGTACCGTACAGCATTCTGGGGTCTGGACAGAACGCACACACCGCTTTGTGTTAGGAGGGCCACTGCAGAGTTCAGTACGGGGCATCTGAGAACCAGCTGGTTTACAACAGCCCCTTTCGTGAGCATCCATGCTTTAAATGCAGATTACATACATTTTTAATGTAAATTTTTAATATACATCCAGTACTTCCTTCTGCCGTACTTTACATGCCCCTGCTGGTACAAGTAAATGTAGCTAAACCCATCTTCAGTCTTTTGGCGATGTGAGGTCAGAGACTGTATGAATTCAGATCAATGATAAGCAATTGTTCTTGAAGTGAAGTGAAGCAAATCGATTTCAATAATTACAGCTCACAGAAGCCAGTAAATTTGCCCTGTCCCTTTCGAGTGCACTTGATCAAGTTTTACTTCCATTTTCACTTTAAAATAAATTGTTTTGATTATATACATTTGCTTTTTTCCCTTTGTTAAGTGAAATCATACCTATCGAGAAATCACAGCATCTTGAAACTAGAAAGACACGAGAGTGGATCCCTGCCTCAGTACCCCCTTGCTCTTCAGAACAATAACAAATTACTTCTGTTTTGATATGGATGTTAAATTAAATGAACACTTTGTTCCACAGGAAGAGAGGCCCCTGGACAGAGGGAGACTTTCTGCATATGCAGCTTGTTTGCTTCTGAAAGCATTTCAAAAGATTTCCTTGCCCAGAAGGTCTGGGATGAAAACTGACTTTTTTTATAAAAAGCTGTACATTTAACCTAAAAGTATTGTGGATGAGAAGCGTATGCAATAGCAAAGGGAGGAAAAAGTTTCTCACTTTTAACCTGGACAAGACAAAATCCCACTCAGTCTCCAAAATGTGAGGTTACCCATTTTTTAACTTCCATCATGAGTTCTGGTGCAGTGTTCACAGGGATTTCTGTATCCCAGAACTCACTACTGGGCTGTAGTTTGGGGAAAGAATTCCCTTAGCAAATCCTGAAGGATGAAGGGAAAAATGGTAGCAAAATTGTGACTAAAGACAAAACACTGAACATTGCAAAAAGCATCACAAATATGTACAATCAGTTTTGTGTTCTTAATAAATTATGGCTGGCTACTCGCCTGCTTTGCTCAGTTCCATTTCTGTCCTCTCTCGCTGTCATGCAGCTTTGGCTCTTTTCCTACCTACTCCTCAAACTAATGCTAGATGCCAGTGATATTTGATAGCTGAATTGCAGTTCCCAAGGGCAGTCTGGATACAAATTCAGATCCAAAATCCTACCCAAAATAGTAAAATTCTCGCAGAAGTCTAACAGAAATAAATGTGGTTATTTCAATCTCTCTCCTTTCTAACACCCCTTTTCTCATCTTCTTGCAACTTCATTTACGTTTAGCATAACTCTACTATTAACACCATCTTTTGTAGAAGCCCCACACAATCCAGTTTCCTCACAGAAGAGCATCAGCCAGCATTTTCCATACAACCTTTGGGTTGTAAGTAGAAAAAACACTGAGGTTTTAGAGACAGGAAGGTCCTGAAGGTAAGGATATTCAGGAACACCATAGACAGGAGAAAAACAGGCCATCATTTGTGCTTATTATTCAGTTAGTAAAGTTGCAACCCAGATTTGTATTCTAAAACACAAAGTCCTCATAGTCCTTCAGAATCTGACCACAAACACTATCTTCTTCCAAATTCCATGAACACAAGAAGGGTCTGAGGAAGGGAAACAGAATTACTCCTTTTAAGAAAGGCCCATCCCATGCAGAAAACCAGCAAGGATTCTCCTGCAGTAGCTTAGGGCATTTTTGTTAATTGTACATTTTCTTTGATTCATCTTTTCTAGATGGATATGGATGATACACTACAGGAGCAATGCCAGTGCTTTGTTTGCCCAATATTGGGTCAATCGTGCCTGTATGGAGGTTTTATTGAAAATGTCATTTAATTAAAATGTTTGCATGGCAGCACAACGATTCAAGGCTGACTACAGAGTCTCATGAATATTACTGTTTATTGTGCCTTACTAACCAACCATGATGAGTAGATTAAGGAATGATTGTCATATAAGAATATGTAACTCTCTATTCATAATGTAATGCCCAAAGATACAATTCAAAATTATTAAACAAATCGTTTAACAAGTACTATGCTCTTACAGACTCAGAAAATTACCTAGTTCATCCTGGGAGACCAGTTTACTTTTGAAGTATCACACAACTAGAAAAATTAGGATAGAAAAGATCAATTGGATCAAATAAGTCAATTACTTAGTAATTGGTAAAGGACTGAAGAATAGTTTCTTTTATTTGCCATTTTCAGCCTGTGCTGGACAACAGCCAGCCATTCAACTATTTGGGCTGGTATCTTACTTGTCCATCAAATAAATCTTTAAGGAATTTTTCCCATCATTACATTTCCAGCTCCCATTTCTCAACCTTTTCCTCTCTATCACTGCATTTTTTTCATATATGATAGCAGTAAAGTCCATAACAACAGAACAAAGCTTTGCAGACTCATTCTTTCCAACTGCATTTTGGGTCATCGTACGAAGCCTATTTTCTTCAAATGCCTTGAACTCATGTGCATAGCACCTCCCCTGATTTTAACTTCATCCAAATTACTGAACTTTAAATGAGGAGTGTGATCTGGAGTGGTCTAGCTTTTAACTGAAAAAACATCACTTCTTTGTGAATGCAGACACTGCTCCCTGAACATAGTCACGCTGTTCTTAATATCTATTGCAAACAGAGTCCAGTACATATCTCCCATGACTGAGTACTGCACTGAACTATCCACTAAAAATAGATAAGTTCCAATCTAAAGTGGTATCACATTTTTCATTAACACTTTTCCAGAAAAGGACGGTTAATTATGAATAGAATGCACTATAAACATGATGGCAAATCATTAAGTTATTGCTTAGTTTCTATTCAGGAAAAGTGTTCAACTTCAGTAAGATTTATGATCAAGTACGGACACACTAAAATCCAAGTGAAACTTCCAAACTGAACTATGCCCTGATTTTCATTTTGAAAAGTACTGAAAATATCAGCCTTACATCTCTCCAAGATGTCTCTCACTGCGTTGTCAACACCATTGATGTTCTGCAGAACCTAGAGCAAAGTTAGTGATATTAAACCAAGCCCATTTTTTTTTCAGAGATATCTCAGTTTAAGCAGAGAGACTGAGAGCCTCAGAACACAGCAAGAAGAAGATTCCCATCCGAGAATATTTCTGTAAAAGTTTTGATAGCATTCCAGATATAATGGAAAAAAAAAAAATCTGCTTTATATCCCATTCAGGTCATGTTAGTGAGTTAGCAATTTTGTATGGGAATCTTGAATGGTATCTCCCTACTTTGTGAGCAGAGGGATTACTTCTTTCATGCTGTACCTTTCAGGAACGCTCCATTCACTTGAAGAAGTAGTTCTAGAAACAATGTCTTGTCTAGTACTCTGCCCCTTGCCACGTCGCTTTAGAAGCGGAGGAGGAGAGCTGAAGCAGATAGGGATAGCTTCCTAGTACATTTACTTTTGATTAAAGACAATATCTTTACCATTCTGTGTGGTAAGCAAAAAATTCTGCTTTATGGTCTATGGCACTTTAATGAACACAGACGGAAAAGCAGGTCCCTACTGAGTTGTCTGGAGGAGCCAGAGGGAACCAAAGAAAAAACACAGGCAAGATGTTAACAGGAGAGCTCAGGCAAAATATGACTACAAAGAAAAGTGAAAAGCTTATTCTAAGGGAGAGGAGTTTTATTATTAATAATAGGACACTTTCAGTGTAGGCTTATCAAGAATGTTTTTTCTGCACTGTTTATGAGTCAGACACCATTGTCTATTACTATAAACATAGTGTCACCAGTTAGTTTTGCCTAAGCAGCCCCCACTGCCTTGTTTAAACTGGAGCATTCCTTTTTAAAGACTCATTTCTTTTTTAGTTACTTTGCATGCAGTGCAAAACAGTGCACACTCTGCTAAAACACAGAGCTGCACAGGAGGAGGCCAACTGCATAATAATTCTTGAAGAGAATGACAATAGCTGGAATTAAATTATGCTTTCATTTTTCTTATGTGTTTCAATGTGATTTGTCTTAATTGTATGTTTGCAACATGTTAATTATCAGGGCTTAACACTACAGTTGGTATCTGGTAGAAGATGGATTTGACTAGGAAAGTGAATTCCTCTAAATAACTTATATGCACACAAACGTTTGGCAACAAATTAGATTTGCAAATAAGCAAACTTCACTGCATTACCCACAGATGCAGAATTTCTAAAAATGACCACCATCAATCACCGTGCCTCAGATATCCTTTCATTTACCTAGTGGTCCTACAAAAATAGTAAAGAAAGCCCACACTACACAAAACCTACCCATTACCTAAAAGTCAAACAAACAGTTTAACACACCAAATCCACACGGAAACCTCAGAGGTGGCCTAAAATGGGAGTAAGGCCACACACTGAAAGCAGCACCAAGATTCCCCTGAAGCCAGGGAAGCTGCACCACTTGGAACAGCTCCGAGTTTGGCTCACTAGGTCCCGGAATACACCAAAGAGGCAACAGGAGCAAATCTTAAGTGCTGAAAGTAACGTACTCACATATTCCTCGAGTAATTAGAAATTACACTAAAATGTTATTTAAAAAAAAAAAAAGAGGTGAGGAAGAACTCACTGACATCAATTTCTCTTTGAAATACCTTTAGGTAATGTAAAGCCTTCCCTTGATGCTGCTATAAATTGTCCTTCTCACCCAGGCCTCGGAGGCGTTGACTAGCCTCAGCTTCCAACAAACTCCAGAGTAAACGCTTTGCACCTCCTGCCTGGCCGAGCTGTCTCTGGGGCAGGTGTGCTGGGCAGCTGGGCCGACAGCAGTCGGACAACACTTCGGGAGAAGCAGCTGAACAGGTCTTCACTGAACTGCTGTACCCAGTTAGATTTGATCCTCTGCTAATAACAACCCCTAAAACTTTCAGTCTTAAAGATCTGAGATGCAAAAGACATCATGAATAATTCAGTGAGCACTGGGTCCTGAACCCACCTTTCCTTTCATAAAGGGAGCAGTAATGCACCTCAGGTATAAAGTTTTACTCTAGCAGGGCTTAATCTTTCTTTCTCTTTCAGTGCTTTGTTACTAAGTGCTGTGTAGGTGTGAAAAGCCTTATTACCATGTAATTTTGTTGGGATCAGACTTCCAACTACCTGCTTTGCTTCATATTCATATACACAGAACGATCAAAATCTGTTTTATTTCCTAACAATAGCCAATTTTGCTATAATTATTTTAAAATAGCAAATTTAAGGAATAGTGCCCTGGTTAATTCACATATGGCACCTATCCACACATGAATAAAATACCTTATTATTTATTACTTTTGTCATAATGAACTTTGTGATAAACAACTGAAAAACTAATTTGTTTTTTGACAATGCCGAACCTTTGAATAGAGAAAATCACAGAGTCGAACACAGAGTGCAGTCCTGTGTGGTAAGTGGTCTCCATAGCAACCAATAGATTTTATGCTAAGTCTGGCCTTTAAAAACATTTCACGTTTACCACCGAGAAAAAGATGGCCTTGATTTAAAAATGATACAACAAGTATCTTGAATGTGCATGCTTCCTCTTCTCTCTTGCAAATAAAATTAACAGACGTCCCTTTAACACTAAATCCTCTCAGTGTTGCGTGTCATCATTGACGTATGTGTGGGCCTGCTTTAGGCTCGCATTTTTTTTCTTGCATATCATTGCAAGACACGAAGCCCTTTCCCCCCCCATTTTCCCCTCCTTGTTTTTCTCTATCCTTAACAAAAATAGAACATCAAGCTCTTATCTCAGTCAGTGATCATGGTGACAGTGAAAATATTATTGCATGCTTATCTATAGCAGTTTCAATCATATAAGCTTATAATAACTTGCAATAATGGAAGAAGTAGTAACTATAGCTGCGACGCCTGCTACAGCCTAATTTACTTTCACTCCACATTCAAGTAACTGAAGTCCCTAAAAGGGAATGTATTTTTAATAAAGAAAGATTCCAACTTAAGAGTGTGTGTATGTAATTGAAAACATTGTGCTATAAAGAGTTATATGATTACAATCATTAGCACTTAACGAGAATTTTGTTTACAGCGTTGGAATTTGAGTAACAGAACATAGGGTAGATGGACACAATTATAACTGAATTAATCGTCGTATTTTTCAGTTCTTCTTACCTGACAATACAGGGTACATGTCTTTAACATTTAATTCAAAGCAGAGCTTGCATGCTCAGGTTATTCCTCTCGGCATGGGTGTGGGATGCCTGCTTTTGGTTGATTAGGAATGCAGCCTTGAGAGCTTTGGATGAGTAGGAGGGGAAGATACAGAGACCATCTGTTGCTATTCCTGTAAAGGTAATTTCAACATGCATTCAGTCATCATCGTGACAGTAATAGCACTTCACACATAGCCTTTCACATCATCAAATGTTTGGTCTTTGTGTTCCATTCCATCTCAAATGCAGTATAAGCATCACACTCTCACCACACCGAATGCTTCCTCCACAATTTCCCTTTGTCCAAGGTATACTTTCCTTTCCCCGTAGCCTAAGAAAGGTCCTCTGTTGAGCCTCAGTGAAGAAGGGGGTATCAAACAGTCAAGTTCTGTTTGCCATGAAATAAGACAATGTAACAGAATTTATTACCCTTTGTGTTCCTTTCTCCTACCTGCTACTGGACTCCAGTTTCTCCAAAGGTGATCATCAATGCAACGACAAAAGTTAGGGGGTCTCACAGTGAAGGAAATGGACAACAAAACAGAAGCTAAAAGCTTCTGTATGAAGAATTAGGATCCCCAGTGCCTCTCTATGGAAGACAAAAGTTTACCCCCTGTAGAAAATAAACGTGCCACAAACAAATCTAGCAGAGATACAGACAGCACAGCTGTAACAGGGACAGAGAAGCCTCAGGTACCATCCGGCAAGGCAGGGTAAGCACTGCCTGTCATTCGTTTTATTTCTTGCATCAGGGTACGCTAACCACACCGCACCACTGAGGGGACCAACTGATCACAGCAACTCGCTAGGGTACATCAAGGAAACCTTGCTCAAGGTGAATGTTGTAGCATTAGCGTTATCATCATCACTACCGCCACCCCCTCCCGGCCTCTTTTCCACACAGATGGAGGAACACCGTGCCAGAGTGATGATGAGCATAGTGTTGGAGTTATCAGAAACAACTGAGCAGTTCCTGACAGACCACTTTCCTTTTCTTATTTAGAAGGGAAATCAGAAATGTGTGTACTGCAACTTCACTGCAAAAGGCTGAAAGCTGCAAGCAGAGTGCTCCAAGGGAGGGTCCTATCTGTCAAAGGTCTCCTTGATCCCCGATCTGCAGACACATCTCTACAGAAGAAATAACCACCGCGAGCCCTAAGCCCCCCGTTCCAGCCCAAGCAGCATCACAGTTTCGCTGGGAGCTGGGCTCTCGGAGCCTGCCTGCGCACTCTGCTTTGAAGGCAAAGAGCAAGAATCAACCAGCATTAATACCAAGGGATGCAGTAGTATTTCCAACAAGTTAACAGACCTCGGGATACCACTGCAAAAAGACAACGGATGCAAAGCAAAGGATAAAGATGATGGTACTGTATAGCATATCTCCCACACAGAATCTCTTTCCTTCACATACTCCCAAACACTCATCTGTATATTTTAAAAACAAACAAACACTCAAACAAAAACCCAAAAGCACTTACTCTCTTATCACATATACTTTTAGCATCTCTATTTGGATTGCACAGACCTTTCGTTTTCCCCAGTTCTCCAAGAGGAAAAGTTTCATATGGCCAGTTTTAAAACAGAAGAGAACTGCTGTGTTCTGAATGAAATATTTACTCCTGTATTATTTACAGTGCAAGAAGAGACATACATACTAATCTGAAGTCTTCCTCTAAAGTAGGGGATTCTAGTAGTGACTCATAGCTAATCTACTGAGTAAGTCTGAAGGGTTGTGTTTGGGGAAAAAGTGAAATGGTTCATACACCAGAGATATCACAAGGCAGCCACAATGACCTTTTCTTCTTGTTCCTAAATGGAGATGCAATAAGATATTTTCTCAGGCATGGCAGCCTACTGATCATATTTGAAGGTGGCAAACTTGTCATTTAATACCTGTCAAATATCCCAGCTTCCACAGTTAATTACAAGATAATATTCACTGCCTCCAGTGAAAAAAAGTCTACATAAATTTGAGTGAAAGGGAGCAAAAGAGTAGGCACAGCCACTAACATCAAAACCTACACACTATGTAGGCAAGACTAAAGGTGAACCAGCTGTTGTCCAAAAAAAAAAAAAAGTAACTCAGAACTACTTTTGACAAGTATAAGAACTCATCAATGGAACCAACTTAGTTCTAACGTTTTATGCCATTGCCTCTTCCAGAGAAAAATGTGGTTGTTCTAACAAAACAGCTGATTGTTTTACATAATGAAATATTCTTCACTTCTAGACCCTATTAACTTTTACTCATAAACTGTTTTAATGTAGAAGCGTCAAGAATCTGAAAATAATGCCTAGTGACAGCTCTAGGATTAAGCTCTTCTCGGTTAGTTAGAATGGCTAACTTTGATTGTAAATTGCTTTTAAAGAGCACAGCATATACTGTAAGCCCTTCATGCCTCCTACAGACTGACATCAACAAGGCATCCAGGACAAGTGTATGCTAGTAATTCATCTTAATTATTTGTCAGCAAAGCTGTCCTAATAGGATGTGTCTTTCATTTTGATTAAAATGACCCTCTGAAACGTGGTCCTTATAGAAAGTTGACAAGCAGAGGTAAATTTGAACTCTCTGACACTTCTAATTTTGTCTTTGGAAACTGAAAGTGCTGCTAAATACTCTTATATAACTACTCCCACTCTGCTTAGCTTCCACATCATGAAGAACCTCTTTGCACCTCTTTGATGGTCAACAATAATAAACAGTTATTTTTGGTACATGTGATGTTATTTCGATTTTTTACTTTCTACTTCCATAGCATGATTTCTACCATTACTTTCATGCATCAGTAATTCAACACTGTAGTTAATGAACTACTGTGGTTAAATAAACCACTTTTTAAAAAAACACATAGGCATGGGTTTGACAAACACTTCTTATGCCATCTGGAGGTTTTTAATCTTGTGCTTTTTTAAGGTATGAGCTGACAAGGTACATCGCGTTGTCCCAATATTCAGATATATTCTAATATTAAAGGGTGTAATGTAAGGTTTTGATCATGCTGCTATGACACGATACTTCTTTAGGAACCTTGTTTTTCTTATGTCCTAGGACCTATCATCCTCAATTGGTAACATAAAGAAAACTGACATTTACTGCAAGGATCTAAAATTACAGATTTGATATTAAAGTTGTCAATGCAGCCTTTCAGAGGTCTTTTAATTGAAATTTTCTCATTAGACCATAATATGTTTCACTTTATGATTCCAGTTACACATAAAATACAGTTTCAGTATTACTGTTCCAGATGAAGTTGTACGTACAATTAGAAACCATTGATAGTACCTTTAGGGGCCAGTATTAGGTACCAGACAGACGAAAAGGTGCGTCAAGGAAAGAGCCCTGTCTTGGGAAGACAGCTGGGGAAAGGAAACATTGCCAGTAGGATGTCAGTTTTTTTAGCAGGAAGACAATAACTGAGTAAATAGTAACACTAGCTGGAAAATCTGTTAAAAATGAACAAACAAAAAAACCCCAAGTAACAAACCAAAAAAAAAAAAAAAAACCAAAACAAACCACCACCACCACACATACCTTCTTGCTTTTCAACTGCTCACAAATTGTTACGGAGGAAAAACAGGTTGTAACACTTCAGCTAGCTCAAATGAGAAAAAGAAACAAAACACACAAGTATCTCTGAAAAGGTTATGCAGACTTCTCCCTCCACAGTTTTGGAAGAGGTAGTTGGTAATTTCGCCCGTGCTCTACTTAAAAAAAATGGGCAAGTTTGGGGATGTTCCAAGACAATGTGATATAACACATAACGTGGTTAGTCTGAACATACACATGCTGTATTCCCTTTCTTTTCCCTTTAATCCCATACCTATACTGTGTTGGCATCAGCCTCAAAAATAAAAGTGATGAGACAAAACATTATCCCACAGATTCTAATTTATTGCCTCAGTACGTGGAGGCTAATCACTAATAAGGTTTTGAATACTAATTTGATACTAGGATTGGGGAAACATGGGAGAGAGAGTTGAAATAAGAATGCTCAGGTATCCACTTTGGTAGCATTTGCCTTCCTAGATAGATCAGTTAAAACTAGTTTGATACATTTATTCCCCTCCTCCTTATTTCTGTGCTAAAACCTTGAGTTGTTCTCTCTAATTTGTGAGACAGTTCCTTGACCATCGTTTCATCTTCGAGTCAATTAGAGAGAAATAGTCCATGTATATCAAACACAAAAAGTCCCAGATTCCCCAACTCCATCTTAGATAATGACGTACGGTTCCACAATCAGGCTTTGGATGCCTCAGTCTTATGGTACAACAGTAAGATGTTAACACTCTTCCAAAGTGTTGCTTTCCCTGCTAAAGAACTGTTCTCGGGCTGTAGTTCTACATAACTATGCAGCACAAAATGGCATTACTGCCGGAAAGCAAAGGAAGACATATTTCCTTCCCTCTCCCCTACCCTCAGCTACTTATTCCAGCCTCTGTTCTGTCCCCTCTCTCCTGGCCCACCTGTCAGGATCTGCGCTGAAATAAGGAGAGGCAGCGGGGGAAGGAAAAGAAAAAAAAAGAGAGTTCTAAGGACAAACAAGGGTGTTCAGCACCTTTTAGTCAAGACATGTACCCATGAAGGGAAAAAGGTGGGAACACACAGCCAAGGTAAAAGCAAAAGTGGGGCTACAACCTGCCATAGGAACACACACAAACCTGCACCAAGGAGAGAGTGAGCACAAAGAATGAAGCGGGAAAGGGCATAAAACTTCCTTTTCTGTGTTTTTTAATAAAGGCAGCAGGCTGATATTAAGCTGGATTTTCCTATCTGTTTGCACTCTTCTGGTTCTGAGTGAGTGCTAGGATCAGATTTTGGATTAATATGTGGAGTGTTCAATGAAATCCTCTACCCCTGCACAGGTTCCACTTATTTTGTCTGGTCTAGGATATCAAAACCCACCCTGAACACTGTGTGGTATGTTCATCGTCATAAATCACACCCAGACACTTGGAGCAGTAAATCTATACTGTTCCTACCTTCCGCAAAAGGGACAGGAGGCTTACGTAACCCACAGAGCAAGAGAGGAAACCTGCCAGCCTGCTCTAAACAGGACCAGACCCCAGGCTTGCAATCCCTGCAAGTTCCTTCACTCAGTAGGAAAAAAAAAAAAAAAAAAAAGCAAGCAAGCTACTGACACTTCCCCTCTCCAGACATCGATTGCGTGTTTGGTGTATAACTGTCACAGCAGTGGCATCAACATTCTTGTTCTTCAAAGGAAAAGACAGGTTGTAGAAAGAAGTAGACCACTGAAGGGGCAACGCAGAAGCCAAGCACGTCCTGCTCCAAATGGCAAAAAGGGAATTAAAAGACAAGTCACTGATTCTTTCCACCTTCACAGATAAGCTAGAAGTGCTCGTTCTTGGTGTCACAATCATTCTGCAGAAGTCAAAAATCTACACTGCAGGAACAGGCGAAGCAGCAGGATTGGCATTCTCTGAAGTACCCAGTCCTCCAGGAGTCTTGCTAGTTAAGTTACATTGAATTGTGTGAATTTGTTTTTCATAAGCTTAAAAGGGGAAAAAAAAGCCACCCCAGGTAATATTTAGCGACACTAAGGCATTTTTCAATTTAATTTCAATTTCATCAAATTGCTTAGAGGGAAAAAGCACCTTAAAACAGACATAAAAACCCAACTGTTTTGACAACATTTTCTAAATGCATTCTTTGTTAGTATTCTGATTGACTTATTTTGAATTTTTCTTCACTTTATTAAAAGACAACCTTCAAATCCTAAACATTGGCCATAGGATCAGTAAAATAACTTACTAAAGGGCTCACATTGAACCCCCCCAAATAAGTGAGATTGATTTCAAAATTTCAAAAATAAAGTTTCAAAATTGCCAGAAGAGATTAAATAGTCATCATTACCTCAGCTCCAGCACTGACAGGCTGACCTAACTTTTTCTACCTTTCTCCTGTAGAACAGCTAGGGACAATAATCTCTGATTTGTGTTAGCAAGAAGGTAGCTGGTCCCCAACACCAGAAGTACAGAAACAAAAGTGTCCTTTACATTTGAGAGGCTGAATCCTAGGAGAAATATTAGCTCTGAGAGCATAGCATGTGAGGGCAGACACAATTCATGTTCACTTCAGAACAAAGCATGTAAGCACTAAGAGGACAGGAAAACTGTTTCATCAAATAGAATGAGCCACACTGGAGTTCAGAAATCAGTTTTCTGGTTTTGGCTCTACCATTCATGCACCTGGGGAATTCAGCCAAGTTCTTTAAAATTCTGTTTTCTTCCATTTCCCCCCATCAAAAACAAAACAAACCACAAAAAAAAACCCCACAACCCAAAACAAAACAAACAACCCCACAAAACCCCCCACTTCCTTGACAAAACAATTCAAGATGTAGAGATGAAATACACTGTAACAGATATTAGAAGATTTTCTGCATTTTACCTGAGATCCAGAGTCTTAAAATCTTCTGTAATTCACAGTTCAGTGAATTATACTGAAACATAAAAGTCTTTGGATAAAAACATTTGCATTTAGATACATTTAACCTTACATTAAAACCAAAAGATGAATACTTTAATGCTCCTGTCATATTTATTAGCTCTGCTCAAGGTGAGCAAAAGCTCCTGGGAACAGCTGTGCCAGACATTCTTCCCCTTCCCCCATTCACTATTTTTTCCCTCCTTAAACTGCAGGAGTTCAGTTCTAGCACTATTCCTTCATACTAGGTTTTTTCCCTCCTGGCACAAAAATCATAATGCAGCAAAGACATAAGGGACAAAGGATAAAAGAAACAGAACTGACTACTAAATTAACTGTATACAGAGTGAGAGAGAGACAAAACTGGTTGTTTAGAGGTATATTCTGACCTATTCTGCCATGGGCCTCTACATCATTTTAACCCAAAGATTCTCTCCCAGAGCTCAGCCTAATTATTGCTTCTATTTGTGTTCACAGAATCACAAAATCATTTAGGCTGGCCGGGACCTCTTGAGAACATCCAGTCCAACCCCCTTGCTCAAGCAGGGTCAGCTAGAGCAGGTTGCTCAGGGAGGTGTCCAGGCGAGTTCTGAATATCAACAAGGCTGGGGACTCCACATTCCCTCCGGGCAACCTGTTCCAGTGTTTGACCACCCATACAATAGAAAAATGTTTTCTTGTGCTCACTGCCACTTGTCCAATCACTGGGCGCCACTGAGAAGAGTCTGGCTTCCTCATCTGTATTCCCTCCTATCAAGTATTTATATACCTTGATGAGATCCCCCCAAGCCTTCTGCTCCCCAGGTTAAAGTGTCTCAGCTTTCTCAGGCTTTTCTCACAGGAGCAATGCTCCAGTGCCTTAATCATCTTCACAGTTCTTCCTGGTCTCGCTAGGGTTTCACCTCTTACACACTATCATTTTATGTCCAAATTAAAATAGGATTTCCCTGCTCAACCACACAGCCCTCCTGCTGCTGCCTTTGCTTGTTTTCCTATGTGTCAAGACAGACCTTTCTCCATCTTGGGGGAGGTGATCCTTGAATATCTGCCAGGTCTCCCAGACCCTTCTCTCCGGGGTCATACCCCATGGTTTTCTTCCAACCAGATCCCTGAAGGGGTTTTAAAGTCTGCTCTCCTGAAATACAGGGTTGTGGTCCTGATTTTTGCCCTGCTCCTCTTAAGAGCCTGAACTCCATTTCACAGTCACTGCAGCCAAGGCAGCCCCTGACTTTCACATCCCCAACCAGCTCTTCCTTGTTCGTACATACTGGGTCCAGCAGAACACACTTCCTTGTTGGCTTCTCAATCAACTGCGCCAGGAAATTATCATCAATGCACACCACAAGTCTCAGCTTGTGCCCCACTGTGTTGTCCCTCTAGCAGGTATTAGGGGATTTAAAGTCCCCCCTGAGGACCAGGGCCTGTGAATGTGAGAATTCTTCCATGTTTTTGAATAAGGCCTCAACTACTTCTTCCCGATCAGGAGGGCTAGAGCAGATATCCACTACAACAATGCCCGTGTCAGTGTGCCTGCTAATCTCAACCCACAAGCTCTCATCTGATTCCTGGCCAATCCCAGGGCAGACCTCCAGGCATTCCAGATGCTCTCTCACATTAAGGACAACTCCTTCTCTTGCCTTTTCAGACTCTTTCCTAAGGAGCCTGTATACGTGTACTGAAGCACACCAGTTGTGAGAGCTATCCTAGTGTGTCCCAACAAGGTCATAGCCCTGTAACCAGAAACAGACTTCAAACTCCTCCTGTTTGTTCTCCAAGCTGCATTTTTTAGTGTAGAGGCATTTCAGGAGGCACCCAAGCATGCCAGTTCTCCAGAACGAGCATGAGAGCTCACCCCAGAAGGCTGTTCCACAGGCATTTTCTTCTTTACATGCCTATGCTTGAAGTGATTGCGCTTCAGCCTGTTTTGTCTTCTTGCCATGCCTCTCCTGTTCCCACCTCCCCAAGCCCTTGGCTTGCCTACTCCATCCACAACTTCCTCACTTGTTTGCTCAGGAATCTCTCCCTCCCCCATCAATTCTAGGGTTTGATGCTACATAAAGCATATCTAGTAGTTTCTTGGATGTAAATATCAAAGGGACAATAAGTTGTGCCTTTGGAGTTAAGAAATGAGTAACCAACATTTTGCAGTGCATGAATTATAATACTGCGCAAGCAAATCAACAATGCTACCACATCACTGTGGCACACTAACGGCAACATTTGTACAAGTGATTCCGGCAGCTCCAGGAATCTTACAATGGAAGAGAGCCTCAGTCTGAGCCTAATGCTGTAGTATTATACCAGTTATATCACTACTAAACTCTTTCTGCAGTAGTGAAACCAACCGCTTGTGGCAATATGAACCTCCAGACAAATGTTTCCTTTAGGAATTGCGCTTGTTCGCTGATGCAGCAAATGAGAATAGTTGGAACAGCAACCCACTTCCCCATGCTGCTGAATATCCACATACAGGATACTGGTGATGCCCCTCTATTTTTGCTGGTGCAGACACAAGCTGTACAGGCAACTGTCAGAAGCTTGATGGCAAGCTTACGTATATTTAAAAAGCTGTATCATAAAAGGCACTGAGAAACAATTTATAGAGAACATGTAGACACACTGGCTAACTTTATTTCCCTTCACAGGTCTCAGAACACATTGTAAGAAAAACAGTCTGCTTGTTCCATAATATTTAATGGAATCTTTGCAAAAGCTTTATGCATGTCAGTACAACAGAAGGGAAGGAACGATACAGTAAAAGAAACAATTATGAGATTATACAACACTGACTCATTGGTAGCAACAGCTCTATTCAGGAAAAGGAAGTATAAATACTGAGGAGAAATATTATGGGGAGAGGGAGAAAGGAACCAAAATGAGAAAACACTGAGCTGGGAGCACATCACCAGCTTGGGAAAGGAGCAAGGGCAAAAGGACAATTTGTCAGCAGCACAGACCATCTTCTGTAGCTCTGGTCTGCCCAGGCCTTACACCTCACATACCTTCCCAAAATATCTTTGTTACAGTTATTTTCTTCTGTAGCTCAATGGTGACAATTGCAGAGTACTGCTACGACAACATCTACACCAAAATCCCCGATTATGTTTTTTGGGACTGTTTTTTGGTTTTGGATTTGTGTGTGTGTGTTGTTTGTTTATTTGGTTTTGAGAAACATCATTCTGAGAGGTTTTCCCCCTGGTAGATGACAACAGCCTACCCATTTTAAATGGAGCATTGTCTGTCTGTAGCCTAAGTATTCCTCATACTTCCTCATTTTTCCCTTCTGTTTTCACTATTAGAGACACTCAGTTTCACAGCATAAATCTCATTGGTAAAGTGATTTTTTGGGGGGTCCCCTTCCTGACTGCATAGACTGTACAGTCTTCCACTGAAAACTTTTCTGACCATCAGCTACAGCACACTAACATCCATTATGACTAATTTGTATGCCTCTATCAGTACTGTAATCAAGGTTTAACTAGCCCATAGTACTACTGTTATTGCAAGTCCAGCCAGTTGTCTGGAGTACCATCTTCCACCACAGAAGTACACCTGCCTCCAATCTATTACCAGAAATGACTAATAATTGAATGCTTAACACTTTCTATTGAGATGCGTTATTGAACACTGATCACCCTCAGGCTTTCCTCAGGCTGCTCATCACACTCCCCACCTCCTTCCTACCATCTCCCTTGACAGAAGCTATATCTTCCTCAGATCTGTTGGCACAATTGTACCTTGAGTCACTTCTTAAGAGAAGTTCCTGAATTATTTGGGTTAGCTTGGACATACAGTAAAAGATATTTTCTATTCTGAATCATTTTGACAGAATAACATTAGAGAACATTTACCTGTTCAGTCATGGAAGCTGATCAGACAGAGCCGAATCTTCTTAACCTGCCCCAAATGCAGGAAGAGCATCACATCTAACTCAGGCTCACCAGCACCAGTAACATTCTACAGAAACTCATCCTTGCCATCTGCAAGACAAGATAAAAAAACACAAACAAACTTTTCTAGCAGGTAATTTTGTATGACGAACAACAAGCATTTAACTTCTGCATCCCCGCTGAAGGCCCAGGTCCCCAGTGAAACCAGCAGAGCTCCCACAGGAGGACCAAAGAACCATTCTCTGTTTGGTGAGCCTAACTTCAGCGTCTGATTTGCACGTCTAGGCTTAGGATGAGTACTCACCGTAACAGCTACATTTTAGCAGCAATATGATTTCACCTGTAAAGTTAAGATGATGACAGTAACTGTTGGTGTATTGGGTGCACATAGCAAGGTGCTGGGAAAGGGGTAGTCTCTGTGAGAAGAAACCAGGGGCTGCCCCATGCCTGACACAGCCAGTTCCAGATAGCTCTGCAAAGACCCACTGCAGGACACAACTGGGCCCATCCACCAAGCTGGTGGCACCTCTTCTGCAAACATATCGCTGTGGGTTGACCCCGGCTGGACACCAGG
>KL265711.1:0-29421 GCA_000699545.1 Podiceps cristatus | reverse complement strand
AAAAAAAAAAAAAAAAAAAAAACCACCCAAGAACACACTGGCACTTAAAGCTGCTTCTTCGTAAATCCTAGCCCGGTTCAATTTCCAAATTGAAATGTGGTACTGACCTGCACCACTTATCTTCCTTGCTTATGGTTATGAGTTGTTCTGGGCTGAAATACCTTTTTTAAAGATGAAAATTTCTTAAAAAAATATCAGTAAATACTGTTAAGTATTACCGTTTTGACCTTCTTCCTTTGAGGAAGACAGAATTAAATCTCTCCAAATACAAGTTACTGTCTTTCCCATGAAATTTATTTGATTACTAGGACATCTTAGATACAACGGGATGTAAAAGCCATGAAAAGCAACATTAGCTGATGTGTATCAAATCCACTCCACTTTCATCAAGCAGCTTTAAAACGTTATTAGTGCTTCTCTGTGGAAAGAGTACAGGGTGCTTCTATACCATATTTTCATTAGTCATTGACACAATTTGTGCCTTTACACAGTGTTTTAACATTCACCAGGCATAGATGAAGCAAATACTGGGATGGTTAGATATCCTTTTAGACAGAATGCAATTCAAGCAGTGACACCGATTTAGTACTGACTGCCTTCTGACTGAACTTTGTCGCTTCATTACTAAAATACAAGTGGTGCTACGATTTAAAAAAATACATACTTTTCACAAGAGTGAGAAGTCCCAGCAGCTGCTCACGTCGCAGAAACGCCTCCGCCGGTATGTAAAATATCATCCCATTCTGACAATACCTTCATAGGTTTCTGTGTGCATTGTATCTCAAAATATATTAAATGCCTTGTTTTTACTACCAGGCCTACACATTCAGCCTAGGATTTGAAAGTCATGGTATGTTACTTGTAATAGTAAGGTGCTTTAAGTAGAGGCTAGCTGTCACCTGGAAACCTGACGGCATTCAGCAGCAACCCCGGTGAGCCTCGTAAATATTCAGCTGATCATCAGGAGACAGGATACTGAACACACCCCAGCAAAGCACTAGTGAACAGCCATGCAAATTTTATAGTTACTTTACTTCTACATACTGTCCAAATATCATTGAGACTCAGTTACCCTATCATTTAATGAACCCTGCATCTGAAGAATTTACTATGATATAGGGAATGCTATCTATGCAAACACATGATCATGTCAATCAGCATCTAGCATATGCCCTACTACAACATTCCAGCATTGTAATAATTACTTCATTTGACCATATCAACTAACAGTTTCTAAAGCTGCTAATAAACTTTATCAACAAAAAAAAATGGAGACCACCTATTTCAGGTGACATAGTCTAAGAGGTCACATAGAAAGATTTCCTTATCCTTTTTCTGTTTGGTTTGGGGTGTGTGTCCCCATTTGAATGTAAGGAAATTGTTTACCAAAGTGTAAAAAAAAGTAATAAATATTGAAATAATGGCATTTTCTATGGACTAGTAACATTTTTTTATGGTGACAGATAAATACATGCAAGATTAATTTACTCTACTATTTGATAATAGATGAAAATTGAATTAATCTCTTGTAATTGGTCTTTCACTTTACCATATATTTAGATGCCCTATTCATTTGTAAGCCAATGAAACATTATCCAAACATTGAATGTTGCTTTGGTGGATGTTTTGGCTAAATAGCTAAGGATACTGTAGCACAGAACCGTATCATGTACCCTTTTTACTATGGCTCAAAGACAAAATTACTGGTCCTGGTATTTCAGTTATCTGGAATTCTTGTGCTCAGGAATTTTCCCATGGCTGTTTCTAACACAGAGAGGTTTAAAAGACAGTCTTTAGCAAGCTAAGCCATACATTACTCTGTACTCCACTACCCCAAGTCTAAGACTCTGGCACAAGAGGTTAAAGTATCTCCACACTGTCACTGCAAAGATGAAACTTGAAGCGAAATGCAAGAATCAAACCCACACATTAATTTCAGGAATTTGGAAAAAATACAAGTTCTTCACTTACTTCCTGAGTATTTAGTTGGCTGCCTACATCTCCAATCGCGTTATTTAAGAACAGTTTTTAATGGCCCTCCACACAGGGATGCAGTAGTTCAACGCAGATTTGGCATGATGCAGAGAGGCAGAGTTTGCAGAAAATTAGTAAGAACTGAAGAAGTGAATGCAAAGTGTCTCGTTAAAAATTACTTTCAACTACCGTGCAGACTTTCTCATTCAGAAATAAAATTGCTTTAATTCATGTCCAAATTTTAGCCAAATACCGAGGAAAGCAAGCACATTTATTTATTAGAAGTCTAATCTAACAACACCCTCACACTTCAGGTAATTTGCATCAGCTATCCTAAGCAGATTAATGTAGTTGAGACCAAAGATTTGTGTTCCTCTATCACTTGTCAGAGAAGTTATTCTTCAAGTTCTCACAAACTCATACACAAATACATTAAGTGCTGTGCTGAAAGTTACACATTACAGGCAGAGGTAACAGCATGTTCTGAGATGCTTTGGACAGATTTGTATCAATTCTCCACTAAAATCAAGAATTAGCCTTAGCAATGGAAGAAGATAGCACTTCTGTAACATTTTTCTGCCTCACGTGCTTTTATACCAGTCGGTATCAGTATTATGGATCAGCTGTGGTCTGTGATATTTCAAGAAGTATTTCACATATGCAACATACCTCGTTTTTTTAAGGAGCTGTGTGGGTATTAATATTAAGGCCAGCAACAGAGAAATACAAACTCAGTGCATATTTCACCCTGTGCATCAAGCCCATCTACACCATGAAAGTCAGAAAAGCAAGTTTTTTTAGATTTAAATTGTCTATATGCTGTCATTTTACATGCAGTTACCTAATCTAAAGTCTTACATAGAAGGAAAAAAGTCTTAGTTGGGAATATACCTGATATATTGATTTTGAAAACTAACAATGGCATATTTTGAATGATCATTTCTAAAATAAGGGCTAAACAAGAGGTCAGAATTCATCCATACAAAGAATTTGCAATATATGCATTCAAATCGGAAATGGCAAGAAAATCAGAAATAAGGATGTAAAGACACAGCATCCATACTGTTGCCCACAAAGTAACTGTGAAGGTAACAGCAATTCAAACCTTAGTTATTCTACAAGTGATACAATAAATTACACAGAATCACAGAATCACAGTAAATTACTTAGTTCTTTATGAAAGCAGCAGACTAAAAGATCTATGGTGAACCAAGTCCCTTCCTTAACTAACTAGATATACAGCTTGGCACTTTCCATGAGACGAGTTGGGAATCATGATACATCCAAGGCTGCAAAGGACTTGTGTATTTGGCACACAAGCCAAAGCAAGGAACGCTGCAGAAATTTGGATTATTTTTAGTCTTTTTTACTCTCATACTGCTATAAAACTCAGTTAAGGGACAAAGAACCAAATACCCTAGATATTGCACACATCTTCCATTTTTAAGAAGTGCAGTCTACAAGATGAGAAACAGATGATCAGGAAGTTCAAAGATCAGTAAGAGAACTGATTGCTCCATTTAATAGGCAGTACTCTTAGTTCTATCAGAAAGTGTTACCTTTTTTTTTAGCCATCCTGACAGAGAACGTAAGACAGAATTTGAAATGTGATGATAAGGTAGCTTCGTGGATAGTTATAGGAAGTATCTTCCAAACATACGAGAGACTGGAAAAAAGCAGAAAGCCACTTGTGTAGGAATGAACAAGTGACAAGACAGACTAGCAGCACCAGCCAACAGATGCCTCAAAACCAAATTAAATATAGTAGACAGGAAAGCAGATAGACCTGAAGGCCTCAAAAATGACAACGAACTTGTATGCAAAGGAATTTAGTTGGGGGAGGGAATGAGGAAAAGGATTCAAGAAGTTGGTTCTACCAGAAAATAAAGTGTCACTTTTCAAGGAACTACTATTTCAGTTGTACAAAATTCTGTAACAGTATCACATAGGGTTTTTTCCCCTCCACACATCTCTCTCCTTTAAAAGGCTTAGAAAAGGGAGTTAGCCATGAGTCACTCGCTTTCTTTATTGGACTCAAATCTTTATGATCTAAGAGATAAATAGAGGAAGGCAGAAAGTAAAGGATTCTCTTCCTGACTCTAATGACAGCAGTTCAGACCCTCAAACAGTTCAAGGAGCTTCAGCCTCCAAAATGCACTTCCACACTCTAGATCAACAGAATATGGTTGGGTTTGGTGGTTGGGGTTTTTTTCCCCAAAAAAGTGAGAAAACTTAGTGAGACATTAAATCCTATAAAGTTTTGTAATGGCTGAAAGGCAAGACAACAGCAATAGCCATCACTTTCACACTTGTAGCGCTTCTGTTGCAACAGGAACCACATACTACAGCAGAAAACGTCTGTGTTGAGTTACAGTGTGGTCTACATGAGTAAGGAACCTAAGGTAAGCAAAGACCGCTATGAGACCTTAGCTATTAATATCCTACCCAAATTCCAACTAAGTTACAGTCTAAGCCTACAGTGGGACAGTATCTAGCACTCCAAACCTTCCAATGCACCAGTAATTACACTTAAGCAACCAATTAGCTTAGCTAGGTGTTGAGAAAAGTTTGGGATTGTTTATTTGGGTTTGGGGATTTTGGTTGGTTGTGTGGGGTTTTTCGTTTGGTTGGATGGGGTTTTTTATTTTGTTTTATTCAGGGGTTGTTTTGTTTTTTGTTTTTTGGTTTTTTTGTTTGTTTTTCTTTTTTTTTCCTTTACATCATTTTAAATTAACTGAAACTACTATTTTTATTAGTTGCCATTACTATTTTTTATATTTTGTTTTCCCTGAGATCAGTGGAACTGACTCAAGAAATACTTAAGATACCAACAGCAGACAATCCTTATCCAGATGACCAGGCAGAGGGCATGAAATACATCTACAAGCACATCATGGGACATGGCAGTTTGTGCCCACTTCTGAAGAAATTAATGTCTGAGGAAGAACACTTAAAAGCTAAAAAACCTGCCACTATACTCCGCATTCCACAGCTGAAAAGACCTCTGGGTTTTCCTGCCCAAAAATTCTGTACACAAATTACTTAAGAACTTCCAAAGGATTGGCAAAGATGATCTATTTTGTCCTTGTCTTATTTTTCCTTAACAACCATATTTTACGTTATTACCCTTAGAAAATGGTCTAGCAGCCATGCCTCCAGATGGGAATAACATAAATTAATACACTTTCTTGGTTTACCAGTAAAACATTCGTATCTTATATTAATGCCAAAAGATTTCAGGACAAAATACATTTACAAGGAATTAATTATCCCTTAAGTATACAGAGGAAATTAAGAAGTACCAAGAGTTTCAGTACTGCCAGCCTGGTGAAAACCAATGGTCACAATATTCCTTCTTGCTTATCAGCTCTCAAGGAAGCCCCCCCAGCAGTAGCCTTTTCCTCCTATGCTGATAGCTTCTCGTTTCCACCATTTCTTAACGTGTTCAGTGGGAAAGTACCTCTGCTGGAGTCTTAATTGCTTTGCTTCAAAGCTGACAAAAGATCTGGAAGCATACTGTTCCTAAAATTTTGCCAGAATTTCTTTGGCACAGATGGGCTGTGGATAAGATATGACTGATTGATCATCGTTATTGCTAAATAAAAAAAAAAAAAGGCTAATTTCATTTTAAAAGTAATTTTAAACTTCATCTCTCTTTACTGGAGTTCCATGAATCTCTCTATGGTTTGAGGTGGAGTTTTTTATTATTTTCATTTTACTTTCATGATGCTTCATTTTACTCCAAACTTTCCAGAAGTAGATCACAAAAACAACCCCTCAAAAAAACCCCTCCCACACTATCAAAAAACCCCAAAATACAAACCCACACCCACCACACAAAACCAGAGTCACCAAAACACCACCACCAAAGACACTTTGAAACTCTATTAAATAAGGGTTCAAATAAATGTGCGATTATTAACCCACAAAACAACATGTGTTCAGTTTTGCTATATAACTAGGACACGTGGAAGTGAAAAGACCAAAAGGGAGAAATGAGTCTCTCGGAAGGTAATTATCGTCCAGCTAGTTAAGTTTAGGGAATAATCCCAAACACCCGAGATAGCACTAAACCACTCTCTGGAACAGCCTCCTTCCCTTCACACTGATCACGGATGCTTAGAGTGGGACAGGTGAATAATCCCGACTGTGCCTATTCTTACATATGTAATTCCTGAGCCATAGGCATTGTGAGACTGACATTCACATTTCCCTATTTCTATACTAAAGATATGCTTCTATGAGTAAAATAATTTGGATTTAATGAGAGTCTAAATTCACCTTCTATCTATGCTGGAACAGATTATCTTCAAACACACATAATAAGCCAGAACTAAACACAGAGAATGACTTACACTTTGTTGACACCCTCTCTTTTATCACTCAAGATGAAGACAAATATATGTTCATCTTTGTGTGTTTCTTTGCACAGTTTTTTGCCACTTCTGCACTGTTCTGAAACACACACTATGAGTTTCAAATCCCTTTGCTGTCTCTGTTTTCAAGTCTCAGCAGTTAGGAATATATGAATTACCAAATACTGCATAACCCCTGAATACTTTGGGTCCAGATTCTTGGAGACATTCCAGCTGCTTTGCATTTTTGTAACCTGCAACTCCTAGTATCTGGCCCCCTGGAATTTCCTCTATTGTAAGGAGAATCCTTCAGTGGTAGAAAATTACTGTTGGCAAGAGACATCTAGGATTGTGCGTATAACGGATTTTCCTTTTCACAGCCAGTGTGAAAAAATACATCAAGTAGATATTTATGTACTTCATTCGTTTAGATTCCAACTGGATCCCACTGAGCACTTGTTTCTGCAAAGCAGAACAATGCGGCTGCCTCCACTGACTGCAGATACCCTACTGCATTGGGACAGGGCATTTTCCACAGCAATAAGAAACAAACACAAATTCCCTCAAGACAGATGAAAGGACTGAACTTGTTTTCTTGCTGCACGTTAACCGCTGCATACGCAAAGGGCAGCATTGTCATTGGGCACTTTCTCCAAAGACTGTCCACTGAAACTGTGGAGTAATGCAAATAACTAGTCCACCCTGAACACACAGCTATACTAACAAGTTAGGAACATGAAAAACTACTGTAACGTCCTTAGAGCAAAGAGAAAGTAATACGCGTGCAAAGGTAACCCTGACCTGAGGATACACTAATGTGATAACAACAGGAGAAATGGCAGAAATGAGCAAAGATGCAAGAACAGGACAGGGCCATCAGCTTAATGGAATTGTTAACTGTAATTTGCAGAAATTACCTGGTACATGATATCCCAATATCAACCAAAGGTGTAAAAACCAGCAAGATAAGGACCAATACGGAAAGAAAAACAAAAACATTTCTTTTGGAGAGGATGAAAATGGTAGAAAGAATTTGCAAGGCGAAAAAAATACCATAAAAGACAGCAAAATAATTCAGTCAGAATTCAGCAGAGTACCTGTCAAACAGTTACGTGCTTGATCACCACAGCCTGCACGGGTCAATAAAACTGCTGCTTCCATCACGCCTGCCTCTAACTTACTCGCAGCGGCACAAGTGAACAGCTGAATTTGCCCCAGCATCAGTAAGGGAATACTTGGAACACTCTACCTAACATCAGCATAGAAACATCTCGCCTTTTCCTCTCACAGAAAATATTTGCAAAATTTGACAAATCTAGGTCAAATTCACCATGTTGCAACAGTTTCAAGCCATATTCTTAGCAAACTTGGTGTTCACAAAAATAAAAAATTACATACACTAGTCCTTTTATAATTCTCAGTGCATGAAGCCTTCTACAGCAAAAGTATAAGCTTTGTTACACAGGTTTCGAAAGCTTTTTTTATAAACTGAGGATATCATTTGCTACATTCCATAAAAAGAGAGCTACTTATGATGAGGGAGAGGAAATAGATTGCCAATTATATGCTTAGCAGCAGGCCCGTCACAGGCAACAGCACCGTTCTCAACATATTGACACCAAATCCATTTCAAAAGAGAACATTTTCTACTAGGATAAGCACTCAGAAAAACCCCAGGATGGATCTAAACGTGACTATAACATTCTAAACATCTGAGATTCACAAAAAGCAGGCTTTTAAATCTCAACTTGCTCTCCCATATGACCTTTTCGGCTTTCTTGGCTGGAGAAAACCTTTAGTCTGAATGATTTGATCTTCGCTGATTCTAGACCCTTCTGATTTTAGATAACTGTAATTCTTCCATTTTCTTCCAGGAAGGTAATTTCCAGTTCAATGCACACTTCAGGCACTTTAAAGCTTACATGGGCCTAAGTCAACACTATCAGCAAAAGGACCACCCATGGCCTTCTGCATCCCCTCCCCATGCAGCTGCCTCTCTTCCAGTCCATGCATTCAGCGAGCAGGATCTGGGAGCTGTCCTGAAGTAATGTAAACAAGATATTTGTCAGGCTAGTTTTTCAGTTCAGATCAACTCTCAGATCTCATCCATTGCATAGCCTCACAAATACGTGTTTATGCACAGAGAAGGGGCTGTATGCGGTCCTTCAAGAGCTGTGCCAGTTTATGTCAACTTTTAAGGTATGAGAAGCCAAGAATCAAGAAGTGTCCTAACTGCAAGGCACTTAAAAAAAAAAAAGACAAACAAAAAAAAACCCCACAAACCAAAAAAACAACACACAACCCACAAACAAACAAAAAAACACCAAAAAAACCCAAAGCAAACAAAAAAGCAACACCTAAATGATCTGGACACCAAGCCATTGACCACTACCCTCTGGATGTGACCATCCAACCAATTCCTCATCCACCAAACAGTCCACCCATCAAATCCGTAACTCTCCAGTTTAGAGACCATGTCAAAGGCCTTACAGAAGTCCAGACAGACAACATCCATAGCTCTTCCCTTGTCCACTGATGTAGTCACTCCAGCATAGAAGGCCACTAGGTTGGTCGGGCAGGACTTGCCCTTGGTGAAGCCGTGCTGGCTGTCTCCAATCACCTCCCTGTCCTCCCTGTGCCTTAGCATAGCTTCTAGGAGGATTTGTTCCATGATCTTCCCAAGCACAGAGGTGAGTTTCATGGGTCAGTAGATCCCAGGGGCCTCCTTTCTACCCTTTTTAAAAATGGGAGCAACGTATCCCCTTTTCCAGTCCCTAGGGACTTCACATGACTGCCATGATTCTTCAAATATGGAGAATGGCTTGGCAACTACAACAGCGAATTCCCTCGGGACTCTCAGATGCAGCTCATCAGGTCCCATAGACTTATGTATGTTCAGGTTCCTCAGGCGGCCATGAACCTGGTCTCTTACAGCGGGAGGGGCTTTGCTCCTCCATTCCCCATCTTGCAGCCCATCCACTCAAGAGGTGTGAGAAGAGAGATTGCCTGTGAAGACTGAGGCAAAAAAATGTGCAAGTACCTCAGCCGCCTCCTCATCCGTTGTTACCAGGTTGCCAGTCTTGCTCATTGCGGGGGTACGCTTTCTTTGGCCTTCCTTTTCTGGCTGACATACCTGTAGAAGCCTCTATTATTGCTCTTTGCATCCCTTGTCAAGTTCAGCTCCATCCGTGCCTTGGCCTTCCTGACCCCATCCCTACACAACCAGGCAGCGTCCCCATACTCTTTCCAGGATACCCGTCCCTGCTTCTGCTGCCTGTGCATTTCCTTCTCACCCTTTAGTTTGACCAGCAGGTCTCAACTCAGCCATACTGGTCTCTTGCCTTCCTTTTCTGATTTCCTACACCTGAGGATCAAGAGCTCTTGTGCTCAATGGAAGGTGTCCTTAAATGTCTGCCAGCTCTATTCTGCTCCCTTGTCCCCGAGGGCAGTTTCCCAGGGGGTCCCATTGACTAACTCCTTGAAGCGCTGGAAGGTTGCTTTCCTAAAATTCAGGGTCCTGACCTTACTCTTTGCCTGACCCATATCCCTCAGGACAGCGTGTGATCACTGCAGCCCGGCTGCCTGGGATCTTGACATCACCGATGAGCTCACTCACACAGGTGACCATCAGGTCCAGTATCACATCCCTTCTGTCTATTACCTGGCTTAATATGAACACCTATACTGCTACAAAAATCTGTTTTCTCTGTTAATCAAGGGTTTTTCAGGCATTCCTACTTATATCACATCTAGGGATCTTTAAGACCTAATTTTCAAAGGTTTGAAAGATACAGTTTTACAGGGAAAAGGTCAACAGACTTCAGAGGAGAAAACCAAATCTTGGAAACTCATTTTTTTCCTAGAGACTTAAATTTCACCTCAAGCATAACACTCCCATTTAGGAATGCTTTTTAATATCACTACGTTTTTTGGTTGGGTTTTTTTTTGTTTTGTTTTTTTTTTTTTTATTTTTTTACATACAGGTTTGGTTACATAATCAAACCAGAGGCTAAGCATCTTCTCAGCAAACACAATGAAATTTTAATGTATAACCTAGACCTATATTTTATATAGGTCTTAACCATATAGTGTACAAATCCAAACACTCATAAAAAATAAATTGGCACAGCAGAATAAAACCCCAGAGAGTTCTTAAATGCTTTTGTATTTTCCAAGGTATTGTGGAGAATATCAGATAGAGAGGTCATAAATGGCAGATTCCAGTTTGTATAAACTTGTTCCAAAAGCCATAGATGAACTCTGTTGTAACCTACCACAGAGGAACTGAAGGCCTTGCCACTGGGAGTTGTATCAGGAAATACTGAGAGCACACACAAGAATCTCCCATAACGCTTCTCTCTGGAAAGAGCGTTTCCTTACCTGATCAATGTGTCTTAATGGTAGGCAAAAAAATAATAAAGTTTAATTCAGTTTGCACAAGCAATTCCAGAAGTCTCTTTCCAAACAGGTGGGGAAAAGTTCCCAGACCCATCCAGGCTTTGTGCAGCTCTTGCAATAATTACAGCAGACCTGTGACCACTCTCACCTAGGTACAGCTGCTACATATATGCTGAACATGCTACATGGATCCTTGGCTTTTTCCCTCTTTCAGTTGCTAGATACCATCTACAAAAGCACTTATTTAAAAAGTAAATCCTTAGTCTTCAGATCCAGAGGTTTCATGGCTTTTTTCTCCCAAACAGAAATAATGATAAAATTGTTCAGAGAAGGAAATGCCAACAGAGCAAAGACTTAAAATGAAAAGGACAATTACTTAAGGGTGTAAAGTGAGGCAAGTGAAATGTTCCAATCAAGTCCTGAAGGAAGATTTGGGATAGTCTGAATCTTATGCATCTTAGTACTCCTGATCCATGGCTGACTCCAGCCCATTCACAAGAGTAGCCTCGCTCACCACCGTGCAAAATACACAAACCAACCCAGGCATTTTCATGCTCTGCTACTACATCAGCAAAAGCTCACATTATATGACTCCTTAAGGGAACATTGAAAATACACTAATCCCTAAAATACAATACCCTGCCTGTACTGCTGTACCACAATTAAGACAAAACTTACTCAACTGAACTTTTACAACAAACTAACTTTACAGAAACAGATGCTACTTCACGCGCAGTGAAAAGGTTTCTTCACAATATCCTTAAGGAAGGCATCATCTCTTCTAACACAACAACGGCACTCTGCATCACAACAATGCAATGTAGCTTTTGGTCAAAACTGGTTATTACATCTCTGTTTTCAACCAAATACAATTTCAAACCGGTCTTTAGAATTTATTTCTAGGTACTAACCTCAAGGAAGAAAGCTGTCTCCCACTCAGAGCAAACACTGCAGCCTTTTACTAGTGCTAATAGATGATGTACTGAAGAAAGGCAGCCATGACTCAGACTTGCTTCCTCCAAACAGATCTTAAGCTTTGTCATTTGGGAAGCCCTGCAGTCATTAAGTGATAAGTTTTCTCCCCCCACTCTCCCCTTTGTCTCCCTGTGTTTTAAAGCAGAAAAATAATATTCTCCTATCAGCAGCAGCAGCTTTCAAACGGAGCTAGGCCTTATAGAAAAATATCAACTAAGAAACACTAAGGAGAAGAAAAAAAAAAAAGAGAGAGAGAAACAGTAGCTGGCAGAAAACAAACCACAAGCTAGACAGCATTGTTTCTGTGACTAATATTTAAACTGTTACAGCTGTACAAAGGAGAGTTATAAGGAACCTGCAAGAATTACAGTACCAGTAAACTCACAGAAGTCATTGTTCATTGTGGGAGCCTCACAGCCAGCTCCAGCCTTCTTAGCAAGGCACTGCCAGATTCCTCATGCTGAGCTGAAAGGAATTTCCATATTTTAAAAGACCTAAGCATGGAAAGCAAGCTATAATATTTATTTGCCCTTTAGACAACAAACACACCAGCACAAAAGAACAGGGTACACATACACAGGAACGAGCTAGTGTCAGGATGCATGCCAGCTACATCTTTCCCGTCAGAAGCCAAACAGGGAAAGGCACTTTAAGAACCTGCCTAGAAAAGAACAAGAGCCCATCTTGGGTCCCGACACCCAAGTAGAGGTAAGACAACCAGTGATTCTAACTACTTGCTTGACATAAGTGACATAAAAAGTCAGGTGATTAAATCCAGGCAAAATTCAGGCATCCTGCAGATGCAGAAATAAATAGAGAAGAGCCATTTTCCACAGGTTCAGAGTGCTGCCACTGCAGGGAGGCCGGGCTCAGCCTGGCCGACACATTGCTCAGTGCCATTACAGAGACCTTTTTCATTGGAGCTCTGAAATTTAGGACAATGCATATAGTCATCTCAGCTCTCTTTATTAAGGTCCTTCCAGAGATTTGTTTGACACCGTATATTTTCACCAGATCAAAGCATCTAATATGTATGTTAGGCAAAGTAGACAGCATGCTGTACTTTCTCCCTTCTCTCAAAGTTTGAAACAAAGCATTAAGAACCAAGGTATGAGCCATTTATCTGTCACATGAAGATCAAGGATGATTAAGAGCCTCTGGCAAATAAAGATCAAGGATAGTTAAGGGCCTCTGGCAAAGCTGATGGTGCAGTCTGTCCCCATCCAGCTTTAAAAAGGATTAATACAGAGGCCCTTACTGCTATTACAAAACAGAATTTTTTTGAAAGTTTGAATTCATTCCCTTAAGATCGATGAAGTTCAGTAGCTGTTCTTCCTGCCTATGGTAACTTCTGCTTTTACCTTTCTCTGATCTTCTGTAATATCTGAATTAAAATGTCTGTAATGTCTGTTCAGTAGTAGGCTACTAGCTGACAGTAATAATGATACTGCTACTCTGAAACAGGGTGTTGTTGTTATTAAACAAAAAACAAAAACACCCCACAAACAACTGACTGAAATAATTTATACTTCCACCTGCCTACTTATGTTTGCAGCCTGAGCAAAACTCAGATTCCTAGTTTGAAGGTGTTTAAGAGCAGATATATGAATCCAGCTCTATGGATAAGTAAAAGCTGTTCTTAAAGAAGAGAGTTGATCGCAGGGAAACAAACAAAAAGCCCATCAACTTTAATTTATACTGACCCTGTGGATTACACTAGAAGAGAAACACTATAGAAATGTCTCAAGAGACTGCAGTTTGGGGACTCTCCATTGCAGTCTGGGATGCTTTAACAGATGACAATGCCAGACTGATTAGAAGTTACCCAGCTGAACATCTTGCTGTCAGAAAATGTGATTAGTGAAAAGTGAAATAGGATGTAGCTGACATTTTTTTTTTTCCCCTAAGGAAAAAAAAAAAAAAAAAAAAAAACCACAACAAAAAAACCACACACACAAACAGGGAAAAGGGTTTTGTTTCAGGCTTTAACACAGAAAACAAGAGACTTATACCTGAGACTTATACCTGAAGTATTTAAGAATAAAACATTTTCATTGACTCCAAAAGGTAGTTTAAGAATTGCATTCACTGGAATGATTCTTTGGGGTTCTTGGTTTGGTTTTTTGTGTTTGTTTTTTTGTTGTTTTTTTTTTTTTTACATTCCTTTTTAGGATAGAAAACAATACGCATTTTGATTATAAGGAAAAACTTAATTTCTTCCCATGTGACCACATCTCCCATGAACTAACACAGTATCCTCACCTGTTCCTTATCTCTTAGGGGATGCTTATGGGAATTCCAGGATTTGCTGCCTATTAAGAGATGTAGCTGTGGTCCACTGGGGAGGGTGGAAGCACGAGAACTTCCAATTCTGACAAGCCCCCAAGGAATGCACCTCAGATCTGAGATCCCAATGCTCCAATTCACATTTTTAAGAGGGGGGGAATCCATCAGTATCCAGACATTTTTTGTGAAATATCTTATTTCACTGTTTTTACTTTACTGAAAAAATAGGGAGTGCAATTTCAGCCTAATTTCTTTATACAGAGCCAAGCTCAAAATACGGGAGGTCTCCCCATAACTTCATTTGGACAGTTCTCCATTCCAATACAGGAAAGTCACCTTCATTTGAAAGCATTATAGTCATTGCTGCTTAGCAAAAGGATTAAGAACCACTCAGTAAACTAGTCCGTATCAAAGTCATGACCAGCAGTGGTCCTCAGCACAGCAAAGTAGTGCACGAACCTGGTTATTACATGCTAGGGGAGGAGAAAATTTAATTCCATTAACTAATTCCATTAAAGCTGATGGTAGTGTTTACTGCTAATATACCAAAACGTCTGCCTCTGGCTCTCACTTCAGATGTGGCCTCTGTTCTAGTGCCTCTGGTAGGAATTGCGTCTCAAAGTACGCTGAACACTTGCCATTCACCAAGGCTTCGTTTTTGGAAGTGTATCATAGGAATGACTACATATTGCAAGAAACTTTGGCATCTGAACAACCATTGTCTCTGCCTTTGCCTCACTGAAACTCATTCAGAATTTTGTAAAAGCCAGTGGATGACAGCCGCAGACTGAAGGCACTGCGAGCTGCGGACGCGGTACCCCCATCTGAGTAGGAGCCTGCTTACAGAGAGCAGCCGCTCCACCATCAAGTAGCGAGTACGAAGCACGCAGCAGCAGCCTGGTCTATTCAGCAGGGATCTGAATTGTCACTGCATATGTATTTCTTATCAAGAGGCTCTGTATTTGCTTGAATTTCTTCCTATCCTGTTTTTAGTTGTTTTGCCTTTTTTCATCTGTCTCATTCTTGGTTTTCTTTCTACCTCTAGTCTAGAGCAGTATTCAGAAGAATCATCGCTGAACACGCATAGGAGCCTACATATTAAAAACTGCTCTGCAAAATCCGCAATGGAGGCAGACATTGTCTTTATGGCCAAAGCCATGGAAATCAAGTTTTGACATGAATTATAGAATACTCAAGTATATTGGATTGGACTCTGTGCATCATAGTTCAAATTATTCATATTCTAATGCATTGTAAACTAGCATGAAAACTAATTTACAGAACAGGTAAAGGTCATGCAGCTATGGAGAAAATAGAAGCAAATGGACATTTCTTTTGTTCTCAAAGAGAATAAAACTGTTTGCACAATGTGGACTGTTCTTCGGGGATTTTTAAGGTAAATATATTTTTATCAAACAGTTAAAGACAGCAAAAAATGAACATCAAACCTATTGTCTTACCAGCTTTTAATGCTTTCCTTTTTTTTAGTATCTACCTTTCAGACCTTATGAACCCTTATTTACCTGTCTATAGTTAAGTCAAGAGCATAATGTTCAGAAATGCTTTTATGCCCTCTTTTTTTTTTTTTTTTTTTTTTTTAAATGTAGTACTCAGTGCCAGAATTACAAAGCTTTCAGGTATCTAAAAATACAATCGGGCATCTATGTGTAGATTTTAAATTCCTGTCTTAAAAAGAAAAAAATGTCATTTTTTCCCAACTCTGGACTAAAACAAGAACAAGTGACTGTCAGGAACCTGTTCATAAAAGATTATTCTAGTTTGTAGGTAAGACAGCAAAGCACCTTTCTTGGAGCTGCTGGCAGGCAGCTCGGCTCTAGAGGAGAGTGGAGATTAAGACAGAAGCCCCCACAGAGGTTTGTTTGCTCTAGATGGCTCCTTCGGCAGCATACGAGCTGCACTGCCTTTCAGAGATGCCGTCTTCCTCCCTGTTCCCTGCATCCTTTCTAGGTGCCTTAAGCACCTCCTAAATTCTGGATTCAGTTTCCCATGCCAGATGTCTAAAAATTAGGCCCTGCAGAACATAATTCAGAAACTCAACAATTCATATTTCATAAAAACACCCATTTAAGTGGCAGCAGAGGAGCTACACTTAAAAAGATGGAGGAGAAGAGAGGAAAGCTATTCAGTAACAAAACAGACAGTCCATCTTTCCTCATCTACAAGCTGTTTGTCCAGAGGTAAAAATGATTAAAATCTTGAACTGGACACTTCTTGAGTAAAGTGATGGGATAGTTCATGTAGAGAGCATATATAGTTATTATGACCAGTCAATTTCAAAAAAGGCGATGTAGCAACTTACACACAGCTACCATTGTCAAACAATGAAGAACTTTACAAGTCCTTTGGTAATTCAAAAACAAAACCCCAAAAAAACAAACAAAAGACAAAACAAACAAACCAACCCCACAAAAACCCACCAAAACCAAAACCACCAAAAAACCCCACACAAAACCAAACCACCTTGAGATGGCTAAAATACTCCCTCAATAAATGTTGAAAGTTCACTTTACACCTCTGAGATGCCTTTTTGTTGAATCAAATAAATCTTAAGTCTCAGAGGTGAACTGAAATTTCAGAACAAGTGCACATACCTGGGACTCTCTTAGATTTAAAAGGTTTTAAAGTGGTTTAAAAAAGTCACAAATGCTTGTATGTATTAATGCTGCAGTGTCCAGACAAACAAAGCTTGAGAGGAAATGAATCACAGTCTCTTTATAACAGGTTCAGAGGCCTCTCAAAACACTAGCAGTATACATAAAATTTAAATTGCATTAACTCCTCTTAGAAAATGGGGCTATACAACTGCAGCAAGATCCATCTCCTAATCACGTAATCTAGTTATTGCCACAATGACTCTGTTCATCCCAAGATAAGAAATCAGACTGGAACAGAAAGCCTTGCTGCTTTAATTTGTTTCCTGCCTGCAGGCTGAGGTCCTGCACACACACAGTCCCACTGACCTCTCTTGAGCCAAGTCTTGTGGGCCATTTTCTGGTGACAAGCCATGTGGCAGCACTTCCGTAGCTTTCAAGTTACTGTGTTCAATGTAACCGTAAAAGAGGATGCTTCTGGTTAGCTCAAATTTAATATACTAATAGTATTCTTGTTCCTGTAAAATTTAGCAGCATATAAATAACAAACCATTACAGTGACAACTACTGAATTTCTATGTTTATAGCAAACTGGCAGTTCATAAATATTAAAGTATGCTGTTAGCAACAAAGTACAACATATAGATGCTATTTTTCCTAAAGATAGGGAAACGGTAACCACCACTGAAATAATTCATTATTTATAGACCTTTGAATTTTAAAGCCACATGACTGCACTACAATTTTTCCATTAAAATTCAAAAAAGTATCTATTTGTTATCCCTTTGATGAATGTGCTAAAGGCAATGGAAACAGTAACTATTGCTGACAGATTTCCTAACGATATAGTGGTATTTTCCACTTAATCATCAATACAGTTTTTAAATGAGCCCTAATGTTGCCAAATAACTATCATGTAGCTTCATTAAAGCTAAAACATAGGAGTCCTGTCACAAACGGAGATTGCAATCACGCGTCTGTAATCTGCATCACAGAAGTGTTACAGTGGGGAAAAACATACTCCAAGGCAAACTTCCCTTAGGGCTCGTTACAGGGAGCTTCTAATGCCTCCAGAGTTAGAGAGGAACACAATCAGGTTTGATATCTAGTCAAACTATGCCTTGAAAAGATTGTTACAGCTCCCAGGGTCCTTCAGCTGATTTGTATCTTTTGCATTGAGAATCTGTTGCCTTTCAATCTCAGTGCGTACTGCCCACCTTAGTTTTTCCTCAAAATAATTTCCTTCTTGTTATGCTATCAGGCAAAAAAATCTTGACAGTAAAACTAATTTAAAAATTACCGAAAGTAGTCAAACAAGCTATACAGAAGAACCAAACGGGAAAATTAGGAATACTTTTGGTAGTCAATCTTCCCTTGCTATAGTTAGTTTGGATGTTATAACAACATCAATGTGGCCATCCTGGAAACTATTTTCTTGCCACTCTTTTGATGATTCTGGGTTTTTTTGTTTGTTTTTTTTGGTTTTTTGGTTTTTTGTTTTGTTTTGTTTTTAAATAGGAACTTTGGGAGGAAAAAGTTCCTCTTATCAAGGTTTGTTCAAACAAGAAGTTTCCATTTTATCTCAAAAATGACCTCTCTGTCAAACCCCAAGTAATGTTTTCTTGAAAGATTTAATGAAGTTGCAGATATCAGGACTAACTATGAGACTGGGAAAGACATATTTCAGAATTTTTACTGACAGGTAAATTACCCTACGAGGCTTAGGCTGACTTCTCAAAAGCTTCCAGATCCAAGTTTCTCTCCTGATAAGTACTCTTCCTTCCCTCTTCCTGTTGTACACACAGAACCTTGGAGGATTTTAGCAAGTTGTGTCTACACTATCCTATTACAGTGCCCAGGTATGTCTTTCAAAGCCAAAATCTGCTGCTTGCTCATGCTGTGCTGGAGTCGAACCTCACTCAGGGCATCATAAAAGTTGCCTTCTCGGAATATTGCAGGGGAAAAAAAAGAAACTTGGGACCCTCCAGTATGTACCCTCAATCAACCTGGATTCCTTAATATACACTTCGCATTATCTTTGTGCCTCACTGTCCCCCCCACTTTCATACATGGCACCCATCTTCAAATGCACACGCTTGGCTGACTCGATGTTGTCACACCAGGAGCAAAGCGACACAGGAAGTCCACAAATTCACATAAGAAACCTGCTCCAGATTCAGTGCCAGTGGATTACACATGCACTCCTTGCATCAGCCAGAGCCTGCCTCATTTGTGCAGTGTTGAAGGTGAGCCACTTAAGTAACCTGGCCACAGTGCCCAGTTCCACATCCTCCTACTCACCAGTTTCACACACAGCAACCCTCATGGCTGGAGCTGTCAATCCAGCACAGTTAGCCAAGGGCTACTCTTCCTACCGTGACTCCCAAACAATCCAAGCCTGCCCAGCAACCAGCAGCATCCCACAGACTGTTTGCTGGGTGAGGGTTTGTAACTACACCACTCTTGCATGAATTGGTGAATTAACACTTCAAATTCTCACTGAAGTTTGCGTCTCAGAATGGAAGCTGTTCCTAGTCTCTCCTGCGTGGAAAACAGAAGCTTGGCACGGAGAGAACTGAAGAGGCTGTCACAGCTGCTTAGTTTTCAGTCATGTGGCATCCAGGAAACACCTCCACTACACAGAACGTGTCTGTCTTATATGGCTTCCACTGTATTAACAATACTCTTATTGTCCCACAGATATCAGGGGAAGGCTGCAGAGCACGGGAGCTCTTCCAGGCTAATGACGGAATCTTCCCTCCATATGCAGTTAGGATGAAGACAAAAGGATAGCATCAGCATACTGTTACCAACAGTCACTCCTCTGCATTTTCACTGAGTGGTTTTTGTTTTGTTTTAATAGAGTATCAGTAATGTTCTGCTAATAAGAAAAATCAATTTGCTTGTGGCAAACAAATATGCCAGCTACAAAGGTGAAAATTCTTAATCTCTCAACACATCGTTGAGACTTGGAAAATACTGCTTATAGAGAAAATTCTTTTTGTCAAACATATGAAGTGCAGGCATCTTCAGAAGTTCTTAGAATGTTCTTTTCAAAGCATCAAACCTTGTCAAAACGTGCACAGATTCAGATTTTACAATAACCTTGAATCCTAAGCTGGGTTGTCAAAGTTTTTTAACCCAATTGTGAGAGAATCTATGCTTTGTTAAAAATGAAGCTGAGGGGTTTTTTTTAAAAAAAAAGTTAGAATTGAACTTCAAATTCAATTCAAAAAACCAACAACAAACCACACCACACTATAAATGCTTTAAAAATGCCAAAGAATCCATAACAGAAATCTAGAAGCAAAATCAGCAACTTGTGGTATGTTCAAAGGTCACGTTTTGGAAAATTCCCTCTAGTGAAATCTTGGAAATACTGGATCATCTGAACCCGTTGCAGAAATACCACATGAACAACAGCATTTTTTAGTGGATTTCTTTCATTAACTCAAAATTCTAAGTGCTTATTAAACAACTGAGAATAAATTTAGTCTTTGCTGTTTCTAGCTTTTTTCCAAAGATTACCAGAAGTAAGGAGAACTCATCTGAGGATGTACCAGCTTCCACCAGATCAATTGCTCTGTGTTAATTTCCCAAGACACTGTTGTTTTCTAGTACAGAGACTTGAGTTGTCCTACCACATGAGCTTCAACAGGATCTACTGTCTGGAGAACTAGAGAGAAGGGCAGAAGAAGAGACGTAGCTAACGTAGTACTTCCTCCACATCATCCTCTCTTGTGTAATTTCCTCAGATTCACATAGACCTCAGGAGATCACTTTCAGGGAGCACATTTTCTAACCTTTCTAAAGGAAGGAGGAGAGGGGTAAAAGGCCTCTGTGTTGTATTTGTACGCAATTCTGCAAAAGACCACCAGTGAAGTTCTTTTACTTCTGCATAGGAGATAAGGATGTCCTCCAATAGCAAGCATGGAAAATCCTGTCAGAACTGCAGACAGTATGAGGAAGACTTATTTGCACAAGCGGCACCTGTTAGCTACTGTAACAACGTATGGGGGCAGTTGGTTGTTCACAAAATTCCAAACAAGAACAGCTCAGAACACAGTATCATTTAAATATCTCAATGGAATTTCCAGAATCAAAAGCAAGATGAACCTGCAGCATGTGCCCAGGAGACTGCAGTCAGTTAATAAAATCAAGAGCAGCCTCCGAATTACACTGCAGGACAAACCTGGCAGCCTTAACATCCTTGGGAAAAAGAATTAAAAAAAAAAAAAAAAAAAAAAAGGGGCAACCGGGCAGCCTGTACAACCTTGGGAAAAAGAAAAAAAAAAAAAAAAAAAAAAAAAGGTGCAACACAAGCAATTCTTCTCTTTATTTGGAGAGAAATATTCAAGATACTGAGTTATAGCCATAGCATCTAAAATGCATTGTAAAAAGGAAACATTATTTTAGCAAGAGATCATTATTTTTGTATTAATTTATCCTTTCCGACTGTTCAGATCAGCAGATGATTAAATCATAGGTCTGTTTCCTCTAAATCAGATGAAAAGACAAAAACTATGAGGACTGCAGTTGAGGTTTTCCTTAGCTGTGTCACCTGCTTTTAGGATCTCACAATATACTGCAGTACACAATATACTGCACAATATATTTGCAGCACAAAAACTGTTTAACCACCCACAAGCTGATATAACACTGACACAAGCTGAAACAATATATACCGTACTAGATTTACATCCTTCCTCCTTTATTTCTTGCAGACTTGGGCTTTAGTAAAGTAAGTTTCAAAGTCTCACTCCTCAGCTGAGCTTTAAGTTCAAGAGGACTCAGAACAAAGATATCCATCCTGAAGTCAACTCTGATTTATTTTGTTTGAAAATTCTGCCAAGTAATTGGGTTTTTTACCCCTCAATCTCTGCATGCCAACTAACAACAACAAGGAAAATTTAGTCTTGCAAATTCCTTACTGAATCTCACAATAAATTATTGTAATGAAGCCACAGATCAATTAATCTCAGCACAGACAGAAGCAGCAAGATGCACTACAGTGTTTAGGTTTAAATTGAAGACTGTGACTGTCCCAGCTCAAGAAGGCACACTCACAGAAAGGAGTTAATCCCTAGATCACGTTAACATGGACGAGAGGAACTTCCATTCTTGGAGATACTCAAAACTTTACTGAACAAGGCCCTTAGCAACCTGATCTAGCCTTTGCATTGGCCCTGCATTGAGTAGGAGGTTTGACCTCCAGAGGTGCCTCCCAGTCTGAATCATAGAACCATAGAATGGTTTGGGTTGGAAGGGACCTTAAAGATCATCTAGTTCCAACCCTCCTGCCATGGGCAGGGACACCTCCCGCTAGACCAGGATGCCCATAGCCTTATCCAGCCTGTCCTTAAACAATTCCAGGGGTAAGGCATCAACTGCTTCTCTGGGCAAGCAGTTCCAGTGCCTCACCACCCTCATGACTCTATGATACATATTGCTCAACGCACAAACCTCCGTCAAGTACGTGTGCAAGCCTGGCTGGTGCTGGATGACTAGAGATGCATTCACATTTGCACTGGTTCTACTCCCTGTGATGCTTTTGTGTGTTAAGAGCCTTGCCAGGTACTCTATAGTTGGCAGCTAGCAACAAACCACAACATACGAGTATTTTTCGGATTTTGGAGAAGCTACAGGATAAATCTATAACTACATCTAATAGTGATTGTACGAGCCTTACTAATACTGTACCTCTGCAGAGTCAGAACAATTTAGAATTCTTATTGACAACCCTGATTTCAGAGAAGAACCTTCACTGCCTACAGGAAGAACTACATTTATGATGTTTCCAGTCAAAATCAGCATTCCAAAGACAGCCTGAGGATCTCCTACCTATTTACCAGCAAGCTACCTTTTCCTGATTCATCACATTGTTTCAGCAGAACTTCCCTGACTGCAGACCAAATCTGGTCTGAGCAAGACACAGATTCTTTGCTTTTCTCAAGGCCAAGCCTGAAATCTACGCCATAATCTCAAGACACCATATGGACTAAAAGAAACATGGTTTGCAAATCATTCCTAAGGAGGAAGGAAAATTGTAACACCAGATTCAGATTTTTACAGAACTGGTATAAATTCATGACAGTTAATGCCTGGCAGAAAAGGACCTGGGGGTGCTGGTTAACAGCCAGCACAGTATGAGCGGTGTGCCCAGGGTGCCAAGGCGGCCAACGGCATCCTGGCTTGTATCAGCAATAGTGTGGCCAGCAGGACTGGGGAAGTGATTGTCCCTCTGCACTCGGCACTGCTGAGGCTGCACCTCGAGTGCTGGGTTCAGTCTTGGGTCCCTCACCACAAGACAGACACTGAGGTGCTGGAGCGTGTCCAGAGACAGGCAATGGAGCTGTTGAAGGGTCTAAGCATGAGTCCCGTGAGGGGCAGCTGAGGAGACTTGGGTTGTTTAGTCTGGAGAAGAGGGGGCTGTGGGGAGACCTTCTTGCTCTCCACAACTACCTGAAGGAAGGTTGTAGTGAGGTGGGTGTCAGTCTCTTCTCCCAAGTAACTACTAACAAGGGGAGAGAAAATGTCCTCAAGTTGTACCAGGGGAGATTTAAATTAGATATTAGGAAAAATTTACTTACTGAAAGAGTGGTCAAGCACTGGAACAGGCTGCCCAGGGAAGTGGTGGGAGTCACCATCCTTGGAGGTGTTCAAAACAACATATAGACGTGGCACTTCAGGACATGGCCTAGCAGGCATGGTGGTGATGGTGGGTTGATGGTTGGACTTGATGATATTAAAAGGTCCGTTCCAACCTTAACAATTCTATGATTCTATATTTATCAGAGCAGGACTCCATTTTGTTTGTTTATACTGTTACCCCAGCACTTGGCAAAGTGTTTTCATATCCAAGACATTTAGTGTTACTGCTTGTTAGGGTGTACCTGGAGCTGTAAGAGAGCTTAGAGCTTGATTCTTAAAACTAGTTATGCATGTTCTGTAATTTTGTTATGGATCTTTTATACAGCAGGCAGGCTGCAGGCTGAATGCTTGATTCAAAGAAAGGAATAGCTGTATTACATGAAAAGATTGTAAAATGCTGGACAGGTGCTGGGAAACTGCAACTCCACACAGAGTTATAGCCTTGGGGAAACACGCCCATTTGGCCACGGAGAGATTTAATCACATTATCTCAGATTACCTCTTTTTCCTCTAAAAATCTGCCCTAATTGATTTTTCTCTGAATTCCTTAAAACTGAAAGGACCTCTTGCGAAACACCCAAAGGTCAGCCATTAAGACAGAAATTTCCTAAATCCTCTAGTCCCAAAACCTGCTAGACAAAGGTCTGTCAGCACAGAGGCTCCATGATTCCATACCACCTCGGACATCCACCTCCCATGTCATACAGGCCTTCTTTACTTATTCTTCTCGTGACTTCCTTAGTTTGTAGGTACCTTTGGAAACATACTCTCCCTCACCTCTGAGGGAAGATGCTAGAGATTATCTTGCTTTTCCTAAGCATTTACCAGCACCTAATGACTGGTACCTGTATCCCCAACTCCGTGTCAGGTGCCCATATAGAATCCCAAACTCAGAAGACAGCTAACTACTAGGTTACAAAGTAGAGAGAAGAAGGTTTCGGAGGCACTAGCTACTCATTCTTTCCAAACGTATGGAGATCAATGAGGTAATCATTGTCTACTGGAATTTAGAATATTCTTAAAAAAGGAAACTCTACCTATGTATCCATAGCCCATTTTGTCAGCTTCTTACATCAGCTATTCATGTCTTCTCCCTTTGCATATTTCTTCCATCCCTATTAATATTTTTAAAAGTCTGTTGAGACTATTCTACTGAAAAAAAAGGAGAATTATCTTATGATTTAAGACATATAAGTTGCTATGTTTTTGGAAACTGAATAGAATTCATTAGAGACATACATTTACCACTACCTTCTGATCTTCCTGCAATTACCTATTCCTCAGAACACCATAATGAGACTTTTAATAAAAAACTGCTTCCTATATGCTGAAGCATTAGTTCTTGTGAAATGGAAATCACCTTATCTAAAAGAGGATGAATAGAGTGTAGGACATCACGAATTACCATTGGTAGAAAAAGCCTCTTGCAAAAATATCAGGTAACTAAGACGCTTGCTATAGTGTCTGCTATCTTTTTTTATGAATGGACTTACTCTATTTGGTTCATTTTCTCTTCCCCCTTTTATAGCATAGAGCCCAATCCAATCTTGCAGGATTCTGAATGTCCATCAGCTTCCCTTAAAACAAAAAAGGATCAAAGGGGTCCCTCACATCTTAAAGCTCATTTGCATTCTTGCAAGATGAGTCCCATATATATTGTCAGCATCGCACTGATGATTGTATAGAACATCAAAAAGTTAAAAACAAGAGGTAAGTCTGAATGAAAAACCTAACGTCAGATTTCTCTCCAGTCTGGATCCAAGTCCATATTTTGTAAGTTGTCATACCCTTCGAGTTAATCTAAACAAATCCTACAGTAAATTCATGGTATTTCAAAATTGTTACAGATGGTCAGTGATTGCGGGAGCAACCTGATGTCCATACAATGCACTTTTTGTTTTCAGAGGAGAATCAGGGCTTTCTAATGTCAAAGATGACATGCCAAAAAAATACTATGTAGTATTGACTATTTTTTCCAGAGCTCCAGAAAGAACTTCAAAATCCAGAAATTCAATTGTGCAATTGTACATCATTATTAAAAAGCAGAGAAGAAATCGAAACTGGATATATGCATATAGCAAACTTAAAAGTAAATGCAAGAAGTGTTCCACACAGTAAACGACACGGTCTCTCAGCCCTTGTGAATGACAGTAGTTTACAGTCTGCTTCGTAACACAAGTATCTAGTGAGTACATTGTCTCTTTCGAGTTCAAAGTTATGGGTGTTTAGAAAAATAATTTTCAAAGTCATATTACTCTGTGACTGTTCATATGTCTAAAGATTAATTAACTGTGACAAGCTGACCATAAGGAAAAAGCATTCATACACATAACAAGATGACAGATGTTTTAACACAAATACAATGCCATCCTAAAAAGTATGACAGGTTTAAGTTTCAATTAGAGATGTTTTAGAATACAGTAAATGTTTTCAAACCAGTGAACCCTGTTAAACTAGGGATACAGTATTCCTTATTTTAAACAGTCATTCTGCTCTCAAAATCAAGTGACTTAACAAGAAGGTATTACTACTGTGCACTACAATCTGTTCCCTTTCTCTATTCAGCCTTCACTGACTGAAGTAAGGGTTTACTATTTCTCCTTTCATTTACCTAGAAAAAGAAGAAAATAGGAAAGCAAGAACATAGGATTTAATTTCAAATATTTTTGCAATCAGCACCATAAAATAATCCCCAACCTTATAATCCTTAATTCTAATGACATGTAAAATTGAGCTCATATTTCGATTTTAGAGCATAAAACTTGGAATATTTGAGGGGAGAAAAACCTAGCAAGCTACACCTGATATTTCCATTTATTTTGTATCCTTCATACCAAGAAAAATAAGGCTTTCAACAGTATTCACTTACCCTGTCTTACCCTACTATATTAGAGAACTTTTGCAAGCCCAACATCCCAAAGTCTGGACTGTTCGGAAAGCCTGGCTCTTTCCAGACAGCCTGGTGGGCATGTGCTTACGCTGCCTCACTCGGCTGTCAGAGCTTGGCATCTCTACTAGCATTAGCCCAGCTCATACAATTATTTTCACTAGCCTTCTACGGAAACATTATGGCACCCAGCAACTACTGTAAGGAAGCCATAGTTGCATCTTTGCTTTGAACGCAGCAGCTAAGCTCACAGGCAGAAACTGCAGGCATAACTGCGAAGACGTCAGGAGTACCCTAGGCAACTTCACCCTGTTGTAAAGACGCATGGGGAGAAGTACTTTTATGGCTAGTGCTGCTAAACACACAATACAAAGTTCTTAGCTGGAGCACATTCTCCTCAGGTTTTGGTGCAGGGGTGGATTTTTGGTGGGGTTTTTTGGGTTTGGTTTTGGTGGTGGTGGTTTTGTGGGAGTTTTTTGTGTGTGTTGGTTTTGGTTTGTTTCTGTTTTAAAGATTAAATGGTTTTGTGGGCAATGAAATTGCAGTTTTCTAACATGAAAAATTGCCCTCACCTTCAAATTACCCTCACCTATACAAGCAAAATAAAATATAACAACAATTAATTTTCATTTGTTGAAACTAATTATCAGAGAGCCCCAGCAATGGTCTGCTCCTGTACATCTGAACATAATCTGAATCTAGCAAAACTAACTTCCAGATCAGTATCTATCCACAATTATCAAAAGCCACAGAGTCCTTGGACATATAAGCATTCTGTCAGAATTCTAGTCACAAGTTTATACCAGTAAAACCAAATTTTGTAAAGCTCCCATTTTGCAATTGTTCTTACTAAGAGCTCATAACCACCGTAAGAGTGCAAAAAAGAAAAGAGCTGGGGTGGGCACACCATTTCTCTTACCACCCTTGCACCATAGCAGGATACAGATTAAATTTCAGTACAACTAAGGGAATTATTTCTTTTTACAAACACTGGGTGTTTGTAAACATGGGGTGTAATCCCAGCATCAGCTCCCTTATGGGTCAATGTGCAAACCACATTGCAGGAGAGAATATTCTGCTCTGTGTAAAGACTAGCACAGTGGAAGTGTATTCTCATAGATCACTGGTGATCAAGAGTAGTAACTCTTCATATTGACTTGTTTCCTTTTGGCTTAGGGTAATCTCAATGCAACACTTTCTTAATAAATCTACTCAAAATTCCCATTTTGTTCAATGCAGTAGCTCCTGCTTTTTCCCCACTAAGGTCAGACTCAACCCTAAAAAGCTCATATCCATAGGCTTATTATTCAAAGTCCGGGATTTTTGTTCAGGCCTTAAGGCTGTATTTAAGACATGGAAAAAAAAAAACATACAGGGTTCAGCTTAGCCATTACGAATTTGTCCTACGGTACTTAATACTGCCATTTTAATGCTTCTGAAAAATGTTACATATTTCAGGGTTCGGAAAAGTCAACTGTAAAAATCAATGTGTACTAAGTGATATTACTGCCATCTACAATTTTGTTAGTTCCTTAAATATATGTTCCTTCTGTGGAGTCTGACATCCAAGTAATAAGCAGGGACTACTTAAGTACTATGCAAGAGGAAGTATCAACAATAACATACAGTAATGACAGTAACAACTACTTACATAGGCTTAAACAACATTTTAAACCCGTTTGCACTGAATAGTAGTTCCAAGCAGTGGACAGCTAAGGTAACTTGACAACTTCCGTACTCTGCAGAGCTGTGCTGAGACAAAAGTTCTCTTGGAGAGTGAAATATATGCAGAGTATAAAAGGAACATAACCAGGATATAAGAACACCTACCCTGGAATATTTATTACCATTAGCAGTTAGTTATGGGACTTTCCCAAGTATCATATTTCCTCCAGATCATCATGTTTAATAGCACCCAACAGACAGTTCTTCCTAAAATTGTCTCAACCTTTCTTAACCCTTGTATAGCTTTTTTAAAATTATAAAACATCCTCTGACAATTGATAAAATCTAAAAATTTAACTATTCATTGTGTGAAAAATAACTTCCTTCTGTCTTAAGTGTTCAATCTGACAATTTTCTAATTTGTGTGCTATGGGAAATAGTGAGTTTTTTTTTACTTTTTCTCCTCTTTTCGTAACTTTACGGGTCTGTATCATATTCTCTTAGGGTGACTCTTTTCTAGGCAGAGCAGCCTTAGTCTCCAGTCTCTGCTCATGTAAAAACTATTCCATATACCTCTTCATCTACTCTAATTCGACTGCATGTTTTTCAGAGTATAGTTAAGTACCCTTCCTATCTCATTCATAAATATGTTAAATGGCAAAATCCCAGAATCAAAGTACTAGAAGGAAGATTCTAACAGTTACCTCTCTCCATTGTGAAAGCTGACTATTTTTACCTCAACTTCATTTCCTGTCTTTAAGTAAATTCATCCGCAGGAAGACCTTTCCACTTACTTCATCAAGCTTAATTTCTTCAAGAGCTGTTTATAAGGGCTCTTTTGAAAAGACATTTGACGAATCTCAGCATATTGTAACTAAGTAGATCACACACACTCATCTTCAGTGACACAAACTCCAGGAAAAAAATCTAGTAAATTGGTGAGGTATAGTTTTTCTTCAAGGTGGGAGGGGGGATAAAAATCCCTTTTATACGCATGCTTAATCCATGTTTATAAAACAGAATTGAAATGATTTTTTCTACTAATATGCCCAGAGTAGAAGTCACACCACCTGGTTTGGTTTTCTCCTACAGATCTTTAAAAATGTGCACAAATTTTCATTTCTAAATTCTAAGGGCATTGTAAGTAACAGATTTCACTTCCTAGCTCAGTAATTGCTCAGTGAGAGAGATATCTTAAAACTCTTGAGTGGATAGCTTTGACCCTTGGGATCTGTAAATATTAATTTTACCTTTTTTAATTAATAAAATTATACATTACTGCTAAAATCTCTCTCAATGACAATTCAATAGGAGTTACTCAGAGCTGCCTCCTGTAAGGAAAAGTTCCAGTGTGAGAACATACCTATACCGTCCTGACCATGGAAGTGAACGGTAACGCGCCTCAACTTGGCTAGAGTCACTGGAACAAAAACATCCTGCTGTAAATTAGATTAAAACAGACTACACATCAGCATGCTATTACTTATTGGTTTGCAGTTTCTCCTCTTTGATCCAAATACCAGAGTATTTTAATTTTCTGTAGGATTTTTTGGGCATAGACAGGTTTGGGCTTTTTTGGGTGGGGGGTGGCAGGGTGGGGTGGGTGGTTTTTAGGGGG
>KL265710.1:3233-23994 GCA_000699545.1 Podiceps cristatus | reverse complement strand
CCAAGGCAGCTGCTTTGGAGGGGGATATAGCTGAGCACTTGACATGTGCACTAGTCTGGGCAGTAAGAATTGTTAACAACTTTTGGAAAAAACAGTCCACTAAGTTTGCTCCCTCTTCCTTTCCAGCCATTTTCACTGCCTCATTTGCTGGGATTTTTTATTACGATAGAACATTTTCTGTGGGTTATTCTGTGTTGAGATATTTTAGCACATTGTTCAAGACATAGCACTTTACATTTGAGATAAATACTGTGGTCTACTTTTCTGGATTTTTTTTAAACTGTGGCAGATGATTGACCAGGGCCAAGCTGACCTGCACTTTCTCAGCGTATTCACATTTCTTAGATCTGTATAGGATGAGACATAGTGGCGTGTGGTTTGTACTTTCTGCCATGGACAGATATCCCAGTCTTTAGTACAAATCCAGAAATACCTTTTCTTTACATTGGGATTTTCTTCAATTCTAAGCACCACTGAAGCAGTGCCAGCATCAGGGCCTACTGTAGGCACCAGAAGCAGCAATTTGCACTGGAGCAGTTTCTCCTGCCAGGCAAGGCACCACGCTCCTGATCTACACCAGCAGACTGTCCTCCAAGAGCTACACCTTTTGCTGAACACAGTGCTGGAGATGGGACAAGTCTTCAGCACGAAAATCTGCAACAAAAAACCTACCACAAACAGAGCTGCTTTGGGAATCTTGCGAGGGGGAAGCAATGGGTAGAGCAGTCAGAACCCACTTCTGAGGGGAAAAAAACAATGGAAGCTATTCTAGATCAGTTAAGGGTGTTCTGTGTGCAGCCCTCACCTGAGCCCAGACTCATTTCCCTGTCTAAACAAGCTGCACTGAGCTCTCTGACCTACGCGCTGCTGAAGCCCTGGTAACAAGAGGCTTCGATTTTCCATAATCTCAGGTAATTCACCCACTGCCTGCCCTAGCCCAGAACAGTTTTGCTGAAATAAATGGAGCAGCTAGAGGTGGTTGATCCGCGGGGCTGTGAAGGGGCTGCCAAGGGAAGGTGAGGGCCACCAACAGTTTTCAGTCCTGGCCACCTGTGTGTGGGAGCCTGAGGTGGTGGGTGTCTATTTTGGGCCTGTGTTCGGTTCCCTCCTTTTGGGGGAAAGTTTCATCCTTTTCCCTGGTCCTTTCATGCACTTGCTAAATTTTCACATTTGGAAATTGGCTTGGCTGAGGACAAAAAAATGCCAGCCAGGCTTTTCCAGAGGGTGCCATATACACTGTGAGAGATATTTCAGACTCACATGAGGAAATCTCTGCATGGCAAACATTGCCCAATCAGTTAGTGCTGTCATTTCTGATTGCCACTAGTGCTGACAGCTGAACAGAAAAATCTGGGAGCCCTCATCTGTACCATAGACAACGTATACTTCTGCAAAAAGTGTTTGGTTTTTGTTTCTAGAACAGGGTATGTCATGTAACTGTCCTCAAAGATCTTTTATGATCAGTTGGTACACCAAACTTTGAAGACATTTAAAATGTGTACTGAGGCCCTCTGCTTTAGGTACAGTATTACTCCATATTTCTATGAACAGTTTGGACACTGAACAAGATGATGGTATACTTTCAAAATTTGCTGGCAACAAAAGCATCCAAGTAGGTAAGTTCAGAAACCAAACAGCTTGGGGAAAAAAAAATCAGAAATGAATCAAACTCTGAACGATTTAATTCATTACATACTCACGCAAAATACTGAATTTGAGAAGGATGAACCAGAGGCAAAGACACAAATAAGTAACACGCAGGCTGGCAGCAGTGCAGCAAAAGAGGGCCTGGAGTTATAACGGATCAGAAAATAAAGATGTATCAACAATATGAGGCGCTCTGTGAGACAGGAGATAATTATCCTGTTCTGGCCCATGCTGGAAAAGCCTCAAATAGACCACTGCAGCTCAGTAACTCAGTCAAAGGGAGCAGATAGTACTTCCATTTTCTTGCTGGAGTTGCATCCAGCTGTGCTGCACCCAGTGTGAGAGTTCTCTCTGTCCTGCATTGCCCTGTCCCATGCAACAGCAAAAGACTCAGAGCAAAACCTTTCAACCAAGTCGAGTGATCAGCTTCTGCAAAGCAGTTATTTCTAGCACAGTAGCCTTGATCTCAGTGAGCTGTTGGCATAAGAAAGGTTTGGCTGTGTGAAAAGGGATAAAGAAGCAGGTCCTTGAACACTTTTTTCTGAAACAACCTGGGAACGTTCCTCCATGCTGTGAGCAACCTGGCACTCAATCATCTGAAGTAGCTGCTCTGACAGGATTTTAAGTCCCCGCAATTAGGTCTTTCACATAAAAAACCATAGCACAGCCTTTCAGTTTTAAATAGTTCTCTCCTGTACTCACCCTGCTGCCTGGGTTTTGTGCTGCTCTGCTTTGTGTCTGTGGAGGCTGTGTCATTATCCACCCACAGCAGCAGCAGAAAATTTTCTTGGGCCTGAACCTCACTTTTGTTTCAGTTCAGTTTCTGACACCTTGCTCCCACTCCTGCCCTCGGGAACAACTCCCGGAGAGGGTGAGTCACTTCACAGGGCTGTGAAGATGGAAATGAGAAGGTTGTTCTGGCTCCGGCACCTTCCTAAAACAGTTTGCGCAGCCTGGGGTGCTGACGCCCGTCTGACTGGGGAGCCCAAAGGAAACAGGCTTCGCAGAAGGTCTCGAGCATTTTCCCCCATTTCCCCAGCACGCACACACAAACACAGACTGTGTTCACCCTTCCATGCCCTCTCCCAGCTAAGGGGTGACTACAAACAGGAAGGCGTAAGCCTGGGGGGACCGGCAGCGAGCAAAGCAGCAGCTGATGGCTGCCGGTGCCTTCTGCTGTGGCTTTCAGAGAGCTCCTTCCCTCCCGCCCCCTTACCCCAGCCTGCTCAGGTGTCTCTGTCCTAGCCGTCTCCTCGATGCCAGGCTCTGCTTTCCTGGCAGGATCTCAGTCACAGGAAGTCGCGAGACATGAGCCCCTGGGAAGGTGGCGACGGTGCCGTTGACCCCCTCTAAGCCCCTGGCGTGGTGAGAGGATAGTGGGGCTGTCTCTGGGTGGCAGCTGCCAGCTGGGAACTTGCTGTGGACAGAGGAGGCAGAGAGCTGGCAGCTGATAGATCGCTCCACCAAGAGCAGTAAGCTGATTTTAGAGACTTTTTAAAGATTGGAGAGAGTTAGTGATAAGGTCTACACACAATCTGCTGTTCGAGGGAGAGCTCATGTTCAAAGCAGGAGACTTTTGGACAACTTCAATGGCAGATAATCACAGCTCTCACCCTTGACAACAACACAAGTTGTTGATGTGTCTGTGTGAGCTCCAGGGTGCTTCAAAGAGGGGTGAGAATTTAAATGTCCTAAACACAAATGAAAATGAGGATTATTCACAGAAAAGTGACATAAGGCTAAACTAATTGGCTGACTGTGCCTGGAAGATTATTTATCTAGTGATGGATAATTGTCAGAATATTTAGAATTATGGTTTGGAAAAGCATAAGAGATCCGAACATCAGTCTGAATCCTCTCTTTGCAGATGAAGGCTGGCAGCCTCACACAGCTGGGCTTCCCTGCTGTGTCCCCTGGCACTACCGTGTGTGTTCCTGTCTGGACATGCCATGAGTGAAACCTCTCTTGCGTGAACAACGTGGCAGTGCTCAAAGTCTTAGCCAGGAAAGCAAACAGAACTGAAATGCAAATGTTATCTGACCACTTCTAAACTTCAAAAGCATTTAAGGTTAAGCTGTGATGTTGGGATATAGATATGCATTAGAAAATAGCAGTTGGAAGGGCAGAGCAAAGCAGCTTCCTGTGGTGTTTTGTTGTTTGTTTGGGTTTTTTTTTCCCCAGACTGGATTTCCTGTCCAGGTACATTCAGCACTGGGAGAAAGGCACAACTGTGTGGATCAGAAGGAAGAAAGTCAAAGATGGTCCCTGATGAGGGCTGAGCAGGCAGGTGCTGTGGGTATGACTGAACGCCAGGACTCCTTTTGCAACCTCAGCCTGTGCTCCAAGCAGTCTGTGGCACATATGACACCTGTCATCGAGCCCTCCGACACACAGGCATTTCCTCACAGGAACTTCCCCAAGCATCTTCTGTGCAACATGGACCTGCCCAGTACTTACTGTTATACATAACCAAGTAGGAGAGACTGAAAAAAGCACAGTGAAATTAGGCATGTGTTCAAATTGCCATGCCAAACTATAACACGACATAGATATTGAAGTTAATTATAGAAGTTTCATTCTTTTAACCCACCTACTTGCATTTTTTTCTGCACAAACTCACAATTCAGGTATTCTTTGCCCAATGGATCATTATGCAACTCATTAATTAAGGCAGGCAGAGACTTTATAATTCTAACTTCTGCCTGAGAAGCTGTCCTATGGCACAGGGCTCCCCTGGGCTCCTAAGGGCAAGCAACTGGCTTTGGCCATGTCAGGAGCAAACACTGCCCATCTTCCACAGCTCTCTTTTACAGCATTCCCACGGCAACAGGGGACTAATCTAATATACTTGCAGCCATCTGACCCACAGAAATAGGAAAGACATTTTTGTTTGAACTCAAACTTTTCTGTATGAGTGCAAGTTCCGTTTGCAGAGAGATTGCACAGTTTTCTGAGTCTATGCTGAGTGAAAGGCAACTGATCTCAAGAATGAGAGCACATGTGTCTCTTTAGGACCCGTCCTTCCTTGGCACATCCACTCGGAGTCTCCTGAGAGCTCAGTGGGGCGTTGGCAGCACTAATTCAGTGGCAACAGCCCAATCTCCAAACCAGGCAGCACACAAAGACCTGTGGCTGGCTGTCACTTGTACTGGGAAGGTAGGTGCCCTCCCTCATCGCTGCACCAAGCAGCCTCCGTCCTCAGGACAAGCACTTGGCAAAGCTCTCATCATGTGCTACCTGCGCCGTCAGGCAGAGCTCACATCATAAGCACAAAAAATTAGCATAAGTTCAGTGGCTCACAGAGCTGTGTAAGGCATCTGAGCGGCATATTGACGGCATGCAATAGCAGAAAAGCACTTTGGCTGGGAGGAGCCAGCAGATCCAGACAGCAGAGGGTCAGTGGGCTAGGACAGCCAGCACTCCTCTGAAGCCTGCAGGGAACCTAGAGATGGAGACAGCCCCATGTAACTGCAACTGGCTGACAGTGCTGCCTTTCCCCAGAAAGATGGGCCTATCTGCCTGCTGAGTCCCCCACGGCAGCAGGCAAATTCATCCCTTACAGGTGTGCACACAGCTAGCATCGAACTTAGTGACTGTGTGGCCACCCAGAGATGGAGATTCAGCCCTGAATACATAAACCTAGATGCTGCCTTGAAGACGAAGCCATCATTTCCCCACTTCCTAGGGGAGATGTGAGTTTTGCCACAGCTGACAGCACTGTCTTGTCAGAGGGCACCTTCCTCCCATTGTCAGGGTTGAGCGACTTGGCTCCGTCCCATTGCCTCAAATGAAGGCTCCTCCTTGAAGGCTCATGGAGGGGTGAGCCTGGAGACCTGGGTGGTTTCACCTTCAGCCTGGAGATGATGAGGGTGAGACAGTGGGGCTGACAGCTCAGCAGGCAACAAAAGCACTGACAATCAGCTCTGTGGGTTTTCAGGAGCCAGGCATGAAGCAAAGGATGAGTTTTAAAGTCGCTGTCAGAGAGGGAAAGGCTGCTTTCATGGCTCCTTAATGCTGGAGAAGCCTGACCGGGTTTCATCATTGCTCTCAGCACAGCACAGTCTGCCTCCCTGCCCAGGTGAGAGATGATTATTCATTCACCAGACTTCAAACACTACAGGAAGGTCATTTAGCACCTGAGCACACGCACGTAAATCATCAGCCACGTCAAAGAGTCTGAAGAGTTTAGAAAGGCACCCTGCCTCCTCACACACCCTTCTTGGTGCACCAGCAAAGGCATCACCAGCTTTTGATAAGGGAAGCAAAGAAAGCAATGACTGGCACAGACCAAGAGCTAATTCTTGGCTGCCAGGTTCAGGCCTCAGGCCCCACCTCACAACACAGCTTCCTCCTTCAGACTGTGGAAGTGAAGAGAAACGAAAACCTAAGTGTTATCCCAGTTTTAATGGTTCATTTCTTCAAGCCTTTCTTTGGGGGTAAGCAGAGCAAAGGTAAAGAGCATGGAAAATGCAAGACGTACCTTTGGGACAAGGTCCCCAGTACATGTCTTTATGACTGCCCTCTCTTGGCTCATTGGCATTTAATTGCTAACGCTATTCCCGCTGTGTCTTCTGCATAGCAAAAAAATAAAAATGGTCTGTAAAAATGAAGATCACAGCTGGGGAACAGATATCTCTACCACTTAAAGGCTTGGTAGATGTGAGTGGGGATGGCAGGGTTAGGGAGAGCTACAGCATTACAACACTTACCTTCATCCAACACAGAGCTTATCACTAAGAGTAGCATTACAGCTCCCTTTGCCTGTTGGGAAAAATAATACAGAAGCACAGTAGGATGTCCCTGCCTCCCAACTAGCTTACAGCAGCCCAGGGCTATTGTAGGAGAGACGGGGGTTTTGTGGGCAAAACCAAATCCTGCCCCTTCGTACTCAGGGTAACAAACCATCCCTATGCTGAGCAATAGAAAGGAAAGACCCCAGATGGCCAATGCTTGGGCTTCTTGGGAAAATCTTGCTTACAGGAGCTCATTTTCCCTCACAATTAAACATATTTCCTTTTAGGTTAGATATCATTCCCTGTAAAACTTTCAGAGGACTGGAGAGGAGGGGAGATTGAAATAAAAATGAATCCCTCAGGCCAAGAAGGCAACCGTGAATTCATTTGCAACCACACTTGTGTGACTGCAACTTTCACAGTACAGCCACTTGGGTCTGAGGAAGGTGCTCTAGACAGAAGAGCAAGAAGTGCTCTAGTATGAATGTAAGGCTTTGGTCTCTCCAGCTGCACCCTTGCAAACCTCAGCTCTTCCAGCTGGCAAACAGGACACTCGTCCCCACAGGCAGAGAATATAAAATAGGGCAGCAAAGAATACCCTTTCTGAGGATAGATGAGGTTTTCTGCACTTTCCTTTTCCCCTCTGTTATGATCAATCCAACCTAACAGAGCATCTGTATTTGTGATCTGCTGTTCCCAGATGTCCACCAAGTAACTGGACGTTGCAGTAGCATTGCTCCATCACAGAGCATGTTTGACAGGGGCATGGCAACATGTCAGAGGAATAGCAAGCCTGTGAGTCCTTGCCAAGACCGCAAGGGAGTCGTTTCAGTGGGCAAAGATGACACGGCATATATGGGAATCAGGCTGCAAGGACAGGGCTGATAGAGAATTAGGCAAGCGCTGGAGAGGCTGGAGCTGTGTTGGACGGTCATGGAGCGGAGGCGTCACTGCTGCACCAGCCCCTGCTGCCCACGGACGCCTGGTCAAGGGCACAAGCCAACCTGTTCAAGCCCCACCGCAATATTCATGGCCAGACAGCACAGCCATGTTTCCATGGCTTTCATGTTTGACATTAACCATATATCTAAATATCTCCGTTGAAGAGAGGTTTTTCTTCCTGTCTGGCTGGCTATGTACATTAGCAAGGGAAAGCTTAACTAGGCCTTTACAGATCTACACTTTTCTGTTACACTTGCCATATCACAAGTTTCATCACTAAACTGAAAACCGAGACATTTCTTGTGGCATCGAAGCTGCAAATTGGAATGTCAAGTAAAATGAAGACTTATAGGGTTGTAATTCCCCAGGAGAAAAGAAGGGCTGCTTCTATAAAACACTCCTGTCAGCTCTTGGAAATCTTTCCAGCAGGTTCAGCCTCTGAAGGAGGAATTTACAAGCTGGAGATGATTAAAAGCCAGAATTGCAAAAATGGCTAGCAGTCCTTGCTTAAAGGGCTGCTTTGGTCCAAGTCAATAATAGCACAACTAATGGAAAGGCAGTAAATATTCAATAGGTAATTTCATCCACTGTCACAGAGTGAAACTCCACCACAATCCTGGATATTCGTTCTGATTGCACTTTGCAGATCTGTCACTTTGCATCAGCACCTAAACCCACTCAGATTCCCTCCTGAGGAACATTCAGGGCCTAGCACAGATCTAGTTAAATGCACAAAAATGGGGTGAAATCCAAAACGAATGGCCCAATTCTGCCTTCCTTATGTTCAGGTCAAGTGTCAGAACTGAATGAAGGGGGCAGAATCTGGCCCTGAGGTCCCAAAGATATTGTGAGCAGAGGCGGAAGAGGCTGCGCTGGCTCTACTCACTGCAAGCTTCCTTCTCATCCGACTCCAGTCATGCAGTGTTCCCCAAATAGAAGTTCATACCTTTTCACCTTCAGAGCTGGCCTATTTCTGCTCTCTGGTACTCAGAAATAAATCTCCCTCCCTCCCAGGAGGTAGCCATGCTATAAATACCTCCATGCAAGTTTCCTGAGTCCTAACGTTTCTTGCAGAAGAGTGTGCTGCTTGTCCAGCCGCAACAAGCCTGGCTGGGTTTTGCAGCGCCTTAAAGAACGTCTATGCGCTGCTATGGTTCCACAGCTGTAGAGAAGAAACGGAGACGTACACAGGAGCAGTAGCGTTGCTGTAGCCATGCTGGTGTAGACACCAGCGAAACAAAGGTAAAATATATCAGCTCATTCAGGAGGAGAGATTGATTGTGAAAAGTGCACTAACTCATATGAGTGTTTTCAAATTTTTTTTCATTGGGCTCTCCAAAAAATAAGACACATTCCTAAGTACCAGTTGACTGGTGGAAACAGTAAGAATTGTGCAAGGGGAGAGGGGGCCTGAAAGAATGAAGTGTTGTGCCCAAGAGAATCAACAGCCAGCCCAGGAGCAGAGCAGAGGGCTCCTGGTGCCATGCGGCAGTGCACTAGTAGGCCACGCTTTTTCTGCCTAAAAGCAGCTTATTAAAAAAATTAAGCAACGGCAAACTTCAGGGGTTTAGCTGCCTTACAATGCCTGCCAAGTAGGTGTAGTTGTTGCTTCAACACAACTTCAGGATGCAGGTTGCAATGGAGCATCTTGGCAGATGTTGGCCACAGGCCAGGTGCAGGACCTTGCACTTGGCCTTGTTGAACTTCATGAAGTTCACACAGGCCCACCCCTCAAGCCTGTCAAGGTCCCTCGGGATGGCATCCCTTCCGTGCAGCGTGTCGACCGCACCACGCAGCTTGGTGTGGTCAGCAAACTTGCTGAGGGTGCGCTCAGTCCCGCTGTCCATGTCACCGACAAAGATGTTAAACAGCACCGGCCCCAGTGCTCACCCTGAGGAACACTCCTAAGTACCAGTTGACTGATGGAAACAGTAAGAATTGTGCAAGGGGAGAGGGGGCCTGAAAGAATGAAGTGTTGTGCCCAAGAGAATCAACAGCCAGCCCAGGAGCAGAGCAGAGGGCTCCTGGTGCCATGCGGCAGTGCACTAGTAGGCCACGCTTTTTCTGCCTAAAAGCAGCTTATTAAAAAAATTAAGCAACGGCAAACTTCAGGGGTTTAGCTGCCTTACAATGCCTGCCAAGTAGGTGTAGTTGTTGCTTCAACACAACTTCAGGATGCAGGTTGCAATGGAGCATCTTGGCAGATGTTGGCCACAGGCCAGGTGCAGGACCTTGCACTTGGCCTTGTTGAACTTCATGAAGTTCACACAGGCCCACCCCTCAAGCCTGTCAAGGTCCCTCGGGATGGCATCCCTTCCGTGCAGCGTGTCGACCGCACCACGCAGCTTGGTGTGGTCAGCAAACTTGCTGAGGGTGCGCTCAGTCCCGCTGTCCATGTCACCGACAAAGATGTTAAACAGCACCGGCCCCAGTGCTCACCCTGAGGAACACCGCTTGTCCTAGGGGGGTCCCTTCCAACCCAAAACGTGATTCTGTGATTCTGTGATTCTGTGATTCTATGAGTTACTGAAGGTGTAGGAGGAACAAATGTTCTGCAGGCGCAGTCTCGCTCCATCAGTCCTAATCACTAATAGGCGGTTGCAGGCTTTCAATGCTGTTTTTCCTTCCTCGTTTAAAACAGAAAAACAAAGCTGTTTCCATGACTGACAGCTGTGGAAAATAAAATCAGTTGTTTTGGCGACAAGAACAGGCTGAGCGTGAGAATCGTCAGTGACTCAGCTCTCTTTCACCTTCCCCACTTCTGGTTTGTCCTCGCTGCTGGCGAGAGGAGTTCATCGAAGGGCAGGCAGCAAAGGGGGGTCAGGAGCGTGGTGCACCCTCAGATCAACACGATGCCTCTCAGAAGAGTCCTGGAGCTGGGCTTACCGGTGCTGCGTCCTCACCTGCATGGGCCCTTGGGTCTGGGGGGGACAGTTTGCAGCTCCCTGTGCTGCGGCTACCTCAGTTGTCCCCCAAAACTGTGTCTGAGCCTGGCTGCCTTCCCCAGTGGTGGCAGAGAGTGCTATATTTGTGTCTGTACTTTTCCCCATGACAAAAGCTTTGTCAAACAGAGGTAAGATGGTTCCATGTGAAGCCAAAAGGCTGGAGCTAACACTTCAAAATTATGGTCCTTGCCTGCTTGTACTTACACTGAGAACTGTTGCACATGTGCTGCTGCATCACAGGGATGAAGAATCTCCCCTAGAGATGCTCAAGAGAAAAACAAGGACTGAAATATCTCCCTAGGAGAAGTCCAGCTGAAAATTTTCCATCTATAAAGGCGGGAGCATCCATCAGGCTCCAGTTCTTCCAAGAACATTTAGGAAAGGATCAAAACCCAGGTGCTTGCCAGGACAAAGAACATTTATCTTCTTTCTAAAAAAGTCTAGACTCCTTTATGAAGAGTGGGATGAGGGACAACAGTCAGGGTCAGACAGGAATGACTGGAACATGCACAAGACATGCATCCCAGCACAAACACAACATTCTCAGCACAGACTCTTAAATGTTCCCCATTTAAGAACTGATTGATCCAGTGGCTCCTCTCAGTTTGTACAGGCAGGAAATACACGTATTCAGTAATTTAGCAATATGGCTTTTCTATACCAGGGAAAAGGTAATCTTGGCATATTAATAAATGGGCATCTGTTAGCAACAGATAGGCTGGAGATGAGATATCACAGGCAAGGAGGTGATGCTCAGAGCAGCTTTCAGATGCCAGAAGTAGAGGTCAGGGGAGGAAAAAAATGGGTAATCATAGAATCGCAAAATGGCTTGGGTTAGAAGGGACCTTAAAGATCATCTAATTCCAAACCCCACCGGACATGGGTAGGGACACCTTCTACTAGACCAGGCTGCTCAAAGCCCCATCCAGCCTGGCCTTGAACACTTCCAGGGATGGGGCAGCAGGGGAATAATACGGGAAAACATGGGGGATCATCTTGCCCCAGGGTGGAGAGAGCATGCAGGTACTCAGCTGCGATCCAGGTGAGTCTGCAGCCAGGACCAGGTCTCTTGGGTGCAGCACTGGCTGCAGATGTCCATGCAAAGGGGCAGCACCTGGCACACCAGGGTCAGTCCTGGCTGGATGGGAAGGGGCTGCTGGGCTGGTGTGTGCCCGTGGTAGGCACCGACTGGCATCGTGGGTGGGTTGGTGGGGAGCTGCGTCTGCTGAATGGCTCGTATCCCATGTAGTCCTGTCCCGCCAAGGCAGCAGGAGCCGCAGCTCAAGCGCATGGATCCACATCCAGATACGCGTGACAGCCAGGATGCTGTCAGCACTGCACGTTGCACAGGGAAAAGGCGAGGAAAACAGTATTACGTGGCAAAGCAGCAATCAAGTGTGATTTCCCTGAGTGTTCAGCTGCCGTCCAGAAGACAAAAGCATCGTGCAGCATGTCAGTTTGTCGGCAATCAAAGCTGCAATTACACATTAGTGGTGGGGAGTCACCTGGGCCCTGCCTGCTGCAGAAATCAGCGTGCTGCTCTCGGCTGCGAGGGGGCTGAGCAGCTTGGGGGGTCCCTGATCGCAGGCAGGGAACTGTCAGCTGTGGAAGAGGCTCTGGCCATAGGCATGGACCTTCCTGCTCCACCTCTCCAGCAAACGATGCCTGTTGCACCACGTAAGCACACGAGGTTCCTTATAGGGCTGTATAGAAATGGGCACAGGAGCACACACTGTGGAGCGATCTCAGCCTGAAATCCTGACACTCAGTAAGGAAACGTCCTCCCAGTACAGGGCACGGCCCCAGAGCTGGAGGAGCCCTGGTCAGTGGACAGAGCAAGCTGGGAGAAGGCTCACCTCTCTGCACCAACACCATAGTTCACTCGTCTCGTGTCCCACGTGGGTGAGGAATGGATACTCCTGTCCTTGTTTCACCTGTGAAATTCAGTCATCCTCCCTCCATTTAAATAATGTCCTCAGAGTTTAGCAGGTTGGAAAGAGGTCACTTCTGATCATGTATGCTTGGTGACTGCCTGCATAAACTGTGGCGTGGTAGGTAGGACAGGCACCATGGCATTGAAGCTCTCCCTCAAGAAGGAGAGATATTTGCACATAGGTCTGCCCAGGGAATGAGAGGTGAAAGATGAGCTTGACCCTCTCCAAATTTTGTGAGTGACCGCTAACCTTCAACACATGGAATTAGCATAATTTAAGTTGAAAGGACCTCTGGAGGTCACCTGGGCCAAGGATGGGCCAAGACTGACATTGGTTCAGGTGAAACCCTGGCACGAATTTCTCGTGCGTTCGCAGGCGACTTCTGTTTGATCAAACCTCTGCTTGATAGCAAATAACGCGTCCAGCAACGAAAAACAACCACCTTGGCTCTTTCTAGGATCTTCAGCCCTTAGCCAAGGGACTCAACTTGCTGGAAATCAGTTCCAGAGACGTCGCAAGCACCGCGGCAGCCCAGACAGCATGGCTGAGTGCTGGCGTGATGCCTTTCACACTGGGAGATTCTTGCTGAAAATGTCTAATGGTTTCTTGAGAACTGTTGTTTTTTGTGGGTTGTTGGTTTGTTTTTTACTTCAGGACTATTAATTATTTTTATAGCATCATTTTCAAGCACAACAGGAGTTGTCTAATCAGAGTTATTTAAAATATAAAAAAGGCTGAAGAGCTTTATGAGAGATGTCTGGAAACTCTGCAGAACAGTTATGAAAGTCACAAATTCTGGCAAGTTTAAATCCTGCAGATATGATGGATGAAATCCTGTTAACGTAGATATTTGCATATGATTTTGCAGACCTACCTTTTGTCCAGAAAAATTACTCCCATCTGTGTTATCTACAGTGTGGCTGAGACACCTCATTAGCCCTATCTGCAACAGTTCCCTCACCCAGAAACACACCTTACAGTCTCAAACTCACCTGGGCTTAACCCCGGGTGGACAAAGACTTAAAATATGATTGAGTTACACCTGCCCAACAAAAATAACAACAGCACACATTATCTGTAAGGACAATATTATTAGAATTTCATAAAGACTGAAATTAATACATTGTCCACCAAATATTTCTATATGGGAAAGCAATCTTTTTGCAACATTTACTTGAATTTGCTTCAGTTTTATGGGAGTAGGTTTGAGAAGCTGGAGACCGAAGCCGGGAGCCGGCCCCCGCTTCGTTGCACAGAGCACGCAGCGACCCTCAGTGCCACCCAGCAGTGATGCCGAGAGCCGAGTCGGAGCCGCAGCCGGTCCACTAACCCTGGCTGGAAAAGCCCACCAGCCCCCCAGCCCAGCCCCACTGCTGCTGCCTCCCCCACTCCTTTCATCCACCTATCTGGCAAATTTTGGCATGTGAGGACTTTCTGGGATTTTGTTGTTGTTGTTGTTAGCCTTTGAAAGCATGGTCACTGTATTCCCCTGCAAAATTAACATGTGAGAATGCGTATTTTTCTTGGGTTTATTAAAAACATTCATGTACAAAATTAACATGGTCTGACAGTGGAAGAGCTGTGAGTTTTGAGACCGGTGTGTGACTACTTTATGCAATAGCCATCTGGGAATGCCTAATAAACAATTGCTTTTAATTTTAAACATCTGAATCTTTAACAATAAGAGCAACTGATGTGGCCCTGCATCAGCCCTGGGGTTAAGCTTTAGCTGAGTAAGGACCGGCTGCAGCCTGAAATGTATCTTGTCTCGCCCTGCTTCTTTGCATGCGGGTAATTCTAGCCCTCTGTGGCTTGTCCTGGCTGATTTTCCTCTGAAACAGGATCCTTTTTCAACGGATCAAAGGAACAAAATGAGAAACGAGAAACTTTTGCAGGGACGCTTCAGTCACTGCAGCTTGAGCTGCGTCTCCAGTTTAACCATCGCTGCCAGGCAGGCGGCCGGTACCTGCGGAGCAGCATGCCGGTGTTTCCACCCTCCTCTCCTCATCCTCACTGTGTGGCACAGCTTGCCACATGGACACTCCTACTTGGAGGGGACTAACCTTTAAAAGGGCAGCCTTCCTCCTAATCGCATAGTTCTACCAGTGCAACACCAGTCGTACAGTTCTGCTGATAAAGAAGATTATGCTGATAAACTGACCTCACAAGATAAATTGATAATTATCCCAAAGTTTAACACAGAGTTCCCAAGCTCAGTATCCCCAGCTGGGGGAATCAAGACATTCACACCTTGTCTGTGGTATGGTATAGGGGAACCCTGCCCCTTGGTCTCTGCATGCCAGCGTGCCCCCAGGGTGGAAGGGACCCCATGCCAGCCCACCGCCAGCTGCCTTGGGACACCCAGCAAGGGCACAGCAGCGACCCCAACCCCCACGGCACTTGCACAGCCTTCCGTGGGGTGTGGGTAGTGGTCATTTGGGGGGCAAGCTAGGAAAGAATCCTTTGCTGGGCATTTCTGCAAGGCTATGCAGAGCAATGGGGGTCCCTAAACCTGCCAGATATACCTACACCGAGCTCAACAGCCAGGCTGAGGCTCTTTTAAGCGACTGCGGACACCAGTTTATCACAATTGCATGGAAGAAATATGTCTGGCTCATTCCTTTGCCTGGTATATCACATGTAAAATTTCAGAAGTTTATGTTTCAAATATATGCTCATGTTAAGGGGAGTAAAAAGTGGCCGAAACCAATGTCTCAGAATACATAGTACCTCCGCTATAGCCACGTCGGTCTAAGCATGCAAGTGAAGCATCCTGCCACCCTTAGCTGCTTCCCTGGCATGATGAAGAATTAAGAACATCCTTAGATGAAGAATGTGCAGAGGAGTAATTGCTTTTTATTAAACCCAGTGGTACAGCTGGAAAAGACAGAGAAGCCTTCAGGCACCAAAGCCCTTCTTCCAGTCTGAAATCTTGCCAGATAAATACAGGCTGAGAACAGTTGCTTTGAATTTCACAGGACGGCGTTAAATCAGTGAGCCCACCCAAGGGGAGAGGCCACCGGTGTGTGGGAGCGGAGGAGGGCTGTTAGCAGGAGCCCAGGCATTAGGCAAACCTTTGCTAAATTCCTAGCTGCCAGGTAATTACTACAATTTGCTTCCCTTTTTACGGTTTTACTGGTATATGCATGTCTTTGTCATGCCAGCATCTCATTCTAGTTAATCTTTAGGAGTGTTTGAAGTGAAACGCAGCAATTGCCATCGATGCAAAGTGTTCCATTACCATCAGGAGGGACTGAGCTCATTTCTGTCCCTAGCTGAAGGGCGCCTTGTATGGGAACACTGATAAAGAGCAAACATGGGAGTGACAGCATCTTCCTGCCCCTCTCCTCACCCTGGGAACACAGGTTGGTACAAAGCTGTTTTGACACAAACTCTCTCCCATTCATTCTCTTTGGTCTTCTAGATGCCGGCAGCTTAAGTGTTCCTCCCGCCTGACTGACAGAGAAAATCAAAAGGAATTACGAGTACTTATAGAATAGCCTGAAATTTTCAGTGTTTTCCAGATTCTCATGAGGACATGGTTAGTTTAAAACCAAACCACACAGATTATTTTATCATCAGGATTTCAGAAAAAAAAAAGAACATATACATTTTTCAGGGTGTCTGTATAACTTCTACCACTGACGTTCAGTTACACTTGCACACCAGGCAGTGATGTTCCTTGATATCTTCAGGGATGATGAGGCTGAAAATAAAAAGCACCCATTCACTCCTCTAAGAATCTTGAATGCAGAAGGCTGGATTTTCATCATTTTTGATTTTTACACCGATAATGTGACTACATCTAGCTATGCACATACCTTGGAAAAGCCCTGGTCTAAAACTCACTCTGTTTTCATGGGAGGAGAAAATCAGCTGTCACCAGGAAGGGTCAGGCCATCAAACTCAAGAGGATCCTGAAAAGCAGGACCTGATTTTGCAGTCCTGGTTTGTCCTGCTGTGGTCAGAGGGAAGAGCCCCACAGAGCAAGGATTGTAGGGTCAAACCTCATTGTATTAAAAAAAAAAAAAAAAAAAAAAAAAGCACTGCAGAAAAGCTTATGAACAGGAGAAAAGGCTCTTGCATGTCTGTCCCCTGCCATCGCCTCCCTCCCCACCTCCCCCGAGCCCTTGGTGGCTCCCAGAGCTGCCACCACTCTCCCCTTCCTGGGAGCCCAGAGGGAAGGAGACATTATCATGCAAATGAACCCACCAGGAAATCCACTTTGTTTCCAAATTCCTATCTCCAGCCCTGCCACATGAAGCTTTGAATGCAGAAGAGGATGAATGGCCTAAAAGCAACGGAATTAAGCATTTTGGGCAAAATCCCACCCACTAGTCCCGTTTACTTGGAAGCAAGATTTAACACACACACAGAAACCACACAGACCGCAAACTAGGGGAAAAATGTGCACATACATTTAGCATGTGCTACAGGCACCAATCTAATATTCTTCCTGTTACACCACTACAGTTCAGTGTAGGTATCGCACCGGTGCCTCTGGCTTTAACCCCCACTCTCACACTCCACCTTTTAGTGTGAGTTTGATATTTCAATCAAGTAAGAAAAGCAGGTATGTCAGTAGTTATTACTAGTACTTGCTGCTGAATTAGGGATGGATAATACACTGCTGACACATATAGGCACCTCTTAGAGGTAGCTGCCAAGCCTCTTGCTTCATGAACCCTCTGACGAACTGGAGAGAGGTCTGCCCTTTTGCGCGGCGCACCACTGTCTGGCCACAAAATCTTATCTGGCTGCTGCTCATCACAGACTGTGGCTTACCACTGGCACTGGGAGCAAACCTGAAGAAAACTCTTTGCTCTCAACAGGAACTCAAAAGAATTCAAGGGGGTAGGAGATAAAGGGGGAGAGCAACTCATTCTCTTCCTCTAGTGGAAAAAGAGTGAAAAAAACCATCCATTTGTTACATCAGGCTACTCGAATCAATCCCTTAAAGTCATAGAATCACAGAAACATAGAAGGGTTTGGGTTGGAAGTGCCCTTGAAGATCCCCTCGTTCACCCCCCCTGCCGTGGGCAGGGACACCTCCCACTAGACCAGGCTGCTCAGAGCCCGTCCAGCCTGGCCTTGAACACTTCCAGGGATGGGGCAGCCACAGCTTCTCTGGGCAGCCTGTTCCAGTCTCTCATATAGTTCATATAGGTATATACACATGGACTCTGAATTCAGGCCTGATGATATTGAGGCTACAACTGTCCTCACAAGCTATCTGTCCTCTCTGGAGTTACTGACCCAGCTGTAGCCCTTTGCTCAGAGTCCCTCCCTAGAGAACACCTCTCCCACACGTGCCTGCCTGCCCCGGCCCAGCGCCAGCGCTGGATGAGCCCCGCACGGATCCGGCTCAGCTCACCGGCCCGGCAGAGAGGCTGCTGCTTCCCTGCAGCAGCGGCTGGATGTGCCCAGCCGCATGTGGGATCAGGCCCCGCAGTTCCTGTTGACTGACCAGGGCACGGAGGCAGCGTCTGTAGCCAAACACCCCCCTTCTAGTCAGGTGAAACTGGCGGGGGTAGATGCTCCCAGTGGGAACAGACCTGCGGCGGCACGTTGAGATACGTGACTTTGAGACTGCTGAAGTGAGATGAAATCCTTCCCTTCCTTGAATTCCACATCTAAAGATGTCCACAAGGAGCTCCAGAAGGTTTCAGAGAGACTCCTCCAGCAACAGATGAAGCAGATGCTTATCAGCTTCCTCGCCATCACCACGGCTGGCTGCCTGTGAAGAAGGCTTGAATCGCTGACCTGGGGCATCTGTATCTTCACACACACACTGGGTTAGCCAGATCTGCAAACAGTTTTTCGGAGCTGCAGGGGAAAATGGCTTGTCTTAGGTAGATCCTTTAAAGTTAGCTCAATGTAGTATTAATGCGATTTCTATTTACAAATATTGTTACAGAACCAGCAAAACCAAAAGAAAAGGATTCACTCATGCTACAGTCCATAAAAATCTGAAGGGTGAAGCTGGTCATTTTTTACTTTCTGCAGTTAAGGAATAAAATCTGTGAGTGAATTACAGTTAGCGGCACTGATTCTATTAAAATACTTGTGGGCTTCCTTAAAGTACTTTTTTTTTTTTTTTCTTACTGCAGGGAGTTTACGTCAATTCTTTATTGAATTGCTAAAACAGACTTGCAACCTGTCCAACACAGTGTAAGGCAAATGGAGCTAAATTAAGTTACTGCTGCAAAACCAGAAAGCCATGTAAGAGGACATTGCTTCAAATTCTGTACCCGCTTGCACCCGTGCAACCCCACTGTAGTATGTGGAGTTGCATGAGAGTTAAAAAAAATAGCAAAACCATGTAGTTTAATTCCAATGCATAACAAGTGCATTAAAAAACATTTTGCCAAAACTACCAAGGATTTTTACTGGCTTCTTTCTCCCACCAGAGATGACATCCTTTGTCTGGTGCACCCTGCAGAGCGTGCTTTCTAAACAGGGCGCCTCTATTTGATCATGCAGGGACTCCTTGCAGCTGCTCTTGCTCTATCTCCAGAGGGGGAGAAGGCGGTCCTGACCTTCCCTGGGTGGCTTCACCTTCAGCTGCTCAGATGAGACACCCTCACACCATCAGAGGGTCCAACCCGCTCTTGGGGTGGGAGTGCAGACGTGGCCTCCCCACTTGAACAGACAATGATGGAGATGAATGGGCTTTTCAGTGAGGTTTTTCTACATTTCCAGGTACAGATGCACTGGTACCGTTATGGAGCAAAGTCCCCCCTTGGAGCTTTGCTTCCACCAGAAGAAACACCTGCTGCAGATTTGAACTTGGCCTGAACAGAGCAAGGAAAGGTGCAGCCTTTCCTCAGCGGAGGGCACGTGCGCAGGCATGTGGACACAGCTGGGGAAGCCTCTGTGTGCCCAGCAGTGTGCACGGGGACTGTGAGATGAGTCGGTTGTTGATTTTCCTTTGATGCTCTGACAAACGCTGGCTCAGCGCTCCTCTTCTCCCGTCAAAAGGTTACAGGACACAGACTGGGACCAGACGAACATGAGCTAGGGGACCAGATGAAGACAAGCAAGGGGAGGTCCGCAAGACACCAGTTCTCTCTCTGAGCGGGTGGTGCGGGCTGTCGTGTGTTAAACTTGGGCAGATGCAGCTACGGGGTGGAGCTGGTCGGTGGAACATCCTCACACCGCAGCCGGTGTGGCCCTGGGCCGTCAGCCCGGCCACGTCAGCGCGGCTGAGCCGAGGGTGGGATGAGCCACACCTCGCGTCCCCCTCCACCAAAGGGGTGATGCCAATGAGCAAGCCCAGCAATGTGGCACAGAGCAAAACCAGTTATGGCTCTGATCCCATCATCTGACCCCGACGGGTGGACTCCTACACGGTGACCTCACTCTGTCGGCTTACTCACAGCTTTACGAGTAGCTGAGAAAGGTCACACTCAGTTAAAACTGAAATGTGTTGTCTTACAGGTTTTCCCCCCCGGGCCAGATGCTGTAGCCTTGACTTGGGCAAAGGCCCAATTGGAAATACTGAATGTAATTACCCTGTAAGCACCTTAGTGGAAAACATTGGTGTAGTTAATTACACAGAGATGCAATGCTAACTCATTTCCTAGTATTTAAAATACCAATATTAACTTTTTCCTTTTGGGTTTTGAGAAGATTAGTTATTGCTGCAGTCTAACAGAATTTGTAAGTTTTGCAGCTATTGCCATCAGTTTAAGGGTAAAGTTTCCAAAGCTGATTTTGGCATCACTGGCTGACGCTGCGCAGAACAGTGCTAGGCTGCACAAAACCGGGCTTTTGAGTGCCTTTGCAAGAATGAGGTCTTTGGCCGTGGCCCTTTAAATATTGAAAACTTTGATATCTTTTCAAGGTATATTTTAGGATCAAAAAGTGATTTTAGGATTGTCAAAATGAAGATAAGAAATTCACTTTTTGAATATCAGGAGAATTGAAATCCTTGGAGACAGATACCCAAAACATGGGGCTTGGGTACCTTTTAAGAAATCCTGGCTAAATTGTCTGAGGGAAAATGCCGCTGTCTTTCATTAACGGTCATAGGAAACAATACATTCAACTCAGCATGAATTGAGCCACATACTCTAGTATTCGAAATCTTCAAAATGCAAACCCAGGTTTTTCCACACTATTTCTGATGGACTTTCCAGCTGTTGAATAAAGAGGCTGCAGTTTCTGCGTTAGTCTTTTCAAAAAGCCCCACTGCTTTTAGTGGGAGGCAGCCCTCTGGGAACGAAGGAGCAAAAGCCACTAAACGTGTTTTGCTTGCCTTGGTATTTGTTAACATCTCTGAACAATCCAGTGCACCCTGGCAGATGTTCATGGGCTGGAAAAACGAAAGGCTCCACTCCTTTCTCACCCCTCTGCGAAAGGAGTCAAGAGGATTTACAAAAATAAAAAACTCTCCTGAGGTTTTTCTTATAGGTACCTAAGAAGGGTTTCAGGGGCAGGGAAAAAAAAAAAAAAAAAAAAAAAAGAGGAACAGCACTTTGGGCACAGACCTTACTGTTCAGCAAAAACCATTTTGCCCCAGGCCACCGCTTCTGCCCAGAGCCACTGCTGCAGGCAG
>JMFS01044176.1:0-18714 GCA_000699545.1 Podiceps cristatus | reverse complement strand
TGCTGAGGGTGCTCTCAATCTTGCTGTCTAGTTCATTGATGAAAAAATTAAATTCCTTTAGAAGTTTGCTGAACGCTTTTGAATATGATCAGATGTGTTCCCTCAGACCAGGACTAGTTGACCAGTTGGCTCACTCCTTTGCTTTTCTTGTTCTATGGTACTCTTACTCCAACTTTGATGTGTGGACTATCTTTGCTGAAAGGCTGGATTATCATTCCAAAGTATATCACCAACTCCTTCTCATACAGGAAGTAGTCAAGCAGCCATTAAATGATAAATATCTTAATGCAGTAGCTCTGACAAAATCTTAATTTCTTGTCTCTTCAGTCTACAACCTAATATTAGGCACCAGATGTATCACAACTGACTTTTGAGTAGAGAGGAGAAATCAAAAACTCTGTTACTTCCTCTATTTTAATTCTGTTTGGAGAAATCTAGTGTGTGGTTGGTGTGGTAGTGTTTGGTTAACTGGTCAGATAAAAGGCTGGGTAGAAGAGACCCAGTGTTGCTGGAGTACAGAAGAAAATATATACGAAGTTTTAAGACAAAACTGTTAAATATGCTAATTTATGAAAGTAAAATTCTTGGATGTTATGTCTTAGTGTCTGATACCTGCTTGACAATCTAATCTTCTATAAGTGTTCTGCCTCATCAGGGGATGATGCTTTTGGGATAATAAATATTTATCAATGCTAATGTCTTTTTAAAACTGTTTGTTTTATTGTCTTTATTGTTTAAAGATAACATTTACTGTCCTGGGGGAGAGGGACATGAGGGAACTGATTGTGTTCTTTTATTTCTCCCAAGACTCAAGAAGAAATTGTTTATAATGTATTCCTAGCTCTTGCTGTTACAGAGAAAACTTTTGGCTTCTTAAAAATTATATTTGGATGTGTAATTAAATTTGGTGTAGCTACAGTCTTTTCCCAAAGTTTGCAAAATAGTCTTTCCAGCACCTTGATGCAGATTATATAATATAGCTATTAAACATAGATTATCTTTTGAGGGAAAGGCAAAGATAAATGACTCAAACTAAAATGACGGATTAGATGTGTGTGATGAAATGCAGTCTTGCGGTGATGTAGGAAATGGGACCACAGAAGGTGAAAACATTAAAATGAGTTTAATAGAGCCACATGCTTAAGTAAAAAAAATATTAGCTACCCATTCTGTATAGGGGAAAAAAAATAAATGCTTGTCATGTGTCGTGGTTTAACCCCAAACAGTAACCAGATCACGCAGCCGCTCGCTCACCCCTCCTCTCCCCCATGGGGTGAGGAGGAGAAATGGAGAGAGAGCGAGAGCTCACAGGTTGAGATAAAAATACTCTACAGAGCCAGCAAAGGAAAAGATAAAAATGTATTATTAATACTACTACTAATAATAATAATAATGATGCAAAAGGATAACAGAATATATAAAATGAACAATGCACAATTTCACACCACCCGAGGACCGATACAGCTCGTCCTGAGCAGCAGTCAGGGAGCAGGGATATTCCCCCGCAGCTCTCCCAGAGCGCGAGGGAGCAGACAGACGAACACGCAGGACCGAACAAAATAAAACAACAATAAGACAACAAGAAAGGAACATGAACAGAAAACGAACCGAACAAGGAACCCGAAAGGAACATGAACAGAAAACGAGCCGAACAAGGAACCCGAACCCAAAGGAAAGGGCAAGGGCAACAAGGCAAAAGAGAAGGGCAAAAAGGGAAATACAACAAGGGCATACAAAAAAGGGCCGAGGGGCAATGGCTGACCCTCACTTATACTGGGCGTGACGTCTATGGTATGGAATACTCTCTTTGGCCAGTTTAGATCAACTATTCGGCTGTGCCCTCCCAAGTGTCTGAACCTGCACATCAGCAAAACTTGGGAAACTGCAAGATGTCCTTGGTCGTTCAGCAGCAGCGAACAACAGCAGCGTGCTATCGCCTTGTTTCACATACCAACTCCAAAACACAGGAGCTGATGCAGACAAAAACTAGCTCCATCCTGGCTAAAACCAGGACATCATGCACATATTAAATAGGCATGTAACGACTTTTTAGAACAAACTGGCTGGTGATTGCAGTCTTACTTATTTTGTGGTAAGTCTCTCTGCAACTTTGACAGAACAAAGTCCTCCTGGGAAGAGAAGAGACTTTGCAAAGTCTGTTCTGTAGAGCATTTCTGAGAATTTTTAGAAGTGAGTGTAGATGCAAATAAATTTTATTGGTAAAGCTTATCTATGCAGAGATAAATCAGTTGTCAAATGTAGTGTGTGGAAGGAATTTCTCCCCAGGCAGTTTGGTTTTTCTTTTGGCTGTCCTATATAGGATAAGTTTCAGTCCACTTCCTAGGATCACCTAGGCATTTTGTTCAACAGATTTATTCCTTTATGGGTGATGCAGGTAGTATGATCCCACCTCTGTGGCTGTGAAAGCTGGAGCCCATCTGGGGGCTCTGCCTTGCAGGCTGTGCGTTACAGGAGCAATAGCAGCTGCTTGTACCAGGCAGCAGTTCAGGAGACAGGGCCCCAGTTTCATTTTGTATGAACAGAACTATCCTGGGTTTCAAACATCACATGACAGGAGCTGGCAGAGGCTTCTACTTTTGCACTGGCTCCACCATCTGAGCAACTGTTTCCAGCCTCCTTGTGTGATGGGGCAGCAGACCACACCACCCATTGGCCTGCTGACTGAAATGCGGGCAGCGCATGATGCAAAGTGACATCTTTTTCAGAAGTGGTTAGTATATGATGTACCCACAGATTTATAGAAATCTGGACTTGTATTGGTGCTCTTGTGGAAATTAACCTTCTCTAAAGATCTGCGCTGTTTTCTCCCTCTCTCTGGGAAAGGTATAATCCACCTATAAAAGGTACTGTGTCTTAAGCATGATCTGTACGGTTATCTGGTTGCATGCTTTGCTCAGGTGAAAGGATGGTGTGTTTTTTTTTTGTTTTGTTTGTTTAAGGAAGAGTTACAGAAAGATAAGCAGTTCTTTTATATTTGTTCTTAGGTATAACTGGTCTTTCTGGCAGGCCTATTTTGAGTGGAAAAAGCTACATTCATTTCTAAGTTGGTTGAACATGACACCAGTGTAAATTCATTTTGTAAATACAAATTAAGATGCTTTAATCCTTAGATAAATCAAGTTGTAGACATGGCTTCTGTGTTTATCTATGTTGTGGGAAGAGGTTACCATGATCTGTCACCACCCTTCTGTGGGTGGTTGCTAAAAGAGCTGCTCACATAAATACTCTCTAAAACTTCCTTTAAATATGTAGATTTAAGCAGTTGAAATTGGTGTGCTGATTTAGCTCACTAGTTTCTTTGCTGAATTAGGTGAATCTGGGAGCACTTGCACAAGCATTGTCTGCCAGCAGACTAGTTGAGTGTCCTGTTTACAGGAAAATACTGCCAAGTAGATGACTATTACAACATCTTCCACTGAATTATCTAGTTCTGGAAAAGGGTGTCTATCTTCAAACATTTTTTTTGTTCCTTCCCACTTTGGTTGGTAATTTTGACCTTTTTTTTTTTTTTTTTTTTTTTTCTTCAAAATGGGAGTCATGTGAATGAGCACTGCTTTAAATTGTCTGAACTTGGTTACCTACGATGGGCCTAATTCACAAATAGCGTGTAATAGAGTGTGTTGTAAGTGGTATGTCTAAAGAAGAATAGTAAGGCGGGTTTAAATATATGTTAGGTCTGTTGAAATCTGTGGTTACTGTTGGGAAATCTAGCAGGTGTAAATAAAAAAATTTAACTTTCTCTACACTTGTTTTATCTCAGGCAAGATTCTCAAGCCAATAGAAGATACCAAGCCTACCAAGCTCATCCATCCCCATAGTTTGTTGATTGCACATTGAATATATCTGATTGGAAAATACTCCATACACTGATTCTGTGAGTAATTGCTAATCCTCCTTTTCTTCCTAATTGTTTCATATTCATTTTCTGAATGTATTCCTAAAATCAAAGTAATTGTTTTCCAGTATACGTCATTCAGTTTAGTTTCATTTTCACTGTGCATAGCAGGTATATAATGAGAAAAGTTTGATTAGATGGCTGAGAGCCTAGTGTCTCTCTGGGTAACTGTAGATTTAAAGTGGTACTAAAGTGTATTACAAGTTGTTCATATTTTAATGACCACTCATTTGACTTTCTGTAGAAGGTGGGGAACAACTTTCTTCCTTACTGCTTCCTGACTCTAGAAGGCAGAGAGGATGAATGAATTCAGATATATAGTACCTACCTGTTGTCCTTGGTATCTCTGACTCCTCACTTTTTTCAGTGACTTGTCGTTCTGTCAGTGCAGTCAGAGTAATTTGCTTACTCTGACTGCTCCAGAGAAGGAGCATTTCCCTGCTTTTATGCTCTGTGTTCCACCCACGTACACATACACATAGACCATACTAAAATAAATATTTAAGTCTGTAGTAAAAGTGAACTTAACATTGTCTGAAACATCTAATGGGGAAATTCTAAACAGTATCTGAAATTAATCATGTTTTACTAGTGTAGATACATTTTCTACATGGCTCCAACAGCAAAATCAAGCTTTGAGTATTGATTCCCCTAGTCTATGCATGGCCTTCTCCATGGGCCACAATGCCTTCAGAGATATGCCTGCTGTGGTACGGACATAGCCATGGCCACAGACACTTTGAGATGTACCTGCTCTGCCATGGCCTTATCCACAGCCACAGACACTTCAGGGTGTCCTGCTCCCATGTGACCTCATCCACAAGTCACAGTCCCCTCGACTCGAGTTCACACTGGGGTTCCAGCCTGTCCAGTGCAGCAGCACAGAATCAGCAGCAGCGATGCCCTGGCCATCTGCCAGCCCAGGCACACGGCCATTGCTGTTATCAAAACGTTCCCAGGCACAGCACAGTGAGACAAGAAGCAGCACAGCAGTTCAGCAAGCAGGGAAAGCAAAAAGCAGACACTGATGAGCACTAGTCTCTAATATACAGTGAGGCAAGCAAGCCCCACGGCAAGCACAGGAGCCTGTCAATTAATAGCTAAACAGCAATAACAGCAATAAATTCAGTCTAGCACGTTCCAATCAAACCTGTTGTTATCCTGAACCCTTTGAGTGACACGTTGGGCACCAAAGACTGTCATGGTTTAACCCCAGCTGGCAACTAAGCTCCACACAGCCACCTGCTCACTTCACCCTGGTGGGATGGGAGAGAGAATTGGAAGTGTAAAAGTCAGATAACAGTTACTTGGGAAGACAAACACCATCCCTCTTTATATGCTGAGCATGACGTCATATGATATGGAATATCCCTTTGATCAGTTTGGGTCAGCTGTCCCAGCCGTGTCCACTACCCTCATGCACTTTGTGCATTATCAACACCGTTTTTGGCACAAATCCAAAATGCAGCCCTATACTAGCTACTCTGAAGAAAATTAACTTTATCTCAGACAAAAGCAGCATAAATGGTGGTAAAGAAAGGCATTCAAATATTTTTGTTTAACTTGTTGGCTCAGAGGTAAGTGGTGTGGGATAGTACTGAGATGTTTGGAGACTGCATTGTGTAGTGAATCTGTATTTTTTTCAACTGAGGGTTGACACCTATTTTAGGGTTGTGGAAAGATCAGCACTTCAGTTCCACTAAAATGTGGGAGTGAGTATACGCTTGCAGACAGTAATTACAGACTGTTTTATTTTTTTCCCGGTAGAGGAGAAATGGAGGGGCTCATGCTTGGGGAGGAGAAGGGCTGGAGGGAATGGAAGGGTAGCATGAAGACAGATGAGGCAAAAGGGGTTGCAATCAAAAAAATGTTTTAAAAATGCTGCCATAAGCAGTTAGACAAAATTTAGTGTTAGCTTGCAATAGAGGAAAACCTGCATAGAATTGTTCAGTGATTGATTACTCACTCAGGATTCAGTTAGGAAAAAAAAATCTTTAAATAAACTGTATAGCTCTTGAGATGCTCTGATACTGAACTGCTTCAGGTATAGAGAAAATACTGTGCAGGGTTCTAGTTTGGGATGAGACTGCTCTGAAAACTTGGTCACTGCTGGCAGTTTTTCTGGACAAAGCCAACCAGTCAAAATCATCATGTTGTTCATATATTCTCATTGAAGAACATTTTATGTAGCCAGAAGGGTGCTTAGCTTTTCTGTTTGTAATGCATTGGCCATCTGCACTCTGCTCCAGCAGATTGAATACAGCTTTCAGCTCATGGTCTCCTCTCAAGAAGAACTTAAAATCTGCAGTAGATGAAACAGTGACTCACAGTTTCACAGTTTAGCACATACTGTGCTCTCACAAACAATAGGATGCCTTGATCTTGTTTAGTATTTGGCTCAATATAACTGTCACCCATTCTTTTTAATACAGAGCTCCTGTTACCTATGGTGGGACTTTGTACAGGATGATGGTAGAACATGTATAATGCTCTAAAACATCCTTAAAAATGCCTACATGCCAAGTGCTTTGTCTCATATTAAGTGCTCACTTCTGAAGAGGGCATTGGACCTACTCCAGCAAAGCACTCAAACATGGGCTTAATTGTAGGAACACAAATAGCTTCTGTTTCATGCAGTATGGCTTGGCACAAATCCAAAAATTAAGTACCTGTCCACAGAGGGACTAAGTTGGAACAACCAAGGGCTATTGAAGTCAATAGGAATGTGTTAGTATGCTTAAGGGTAAACAAATGGGTAAGTGTGGGCTTAGCCTACAGTGTAGTGTTAGACATCTTTGGAATTGATTTTTCTGTTGCTCACTGAAGCCTCTCTCCTTTCACCCAAAACAATGGTTCTCCATTTTTATGTCACCTATGTTGAAGTTCAGCATGCTGTCTTCACATGGCCATTGCGTCGAGAGCTGTAAGGACAACCTTAGTTGTAGCAGCAATGCCACCCTAATCATCCATGTAATAACTGCTGGGTTTTTTTTCCAGTTTTAGCACTCAACTTCAATTTCTTTAGTGGGGAGATGCCCTATAATAAAAATATTTGTATGACCATGTGCATATTCTAAGGCCTAGTGAATAAAGATAAGGTTTAAAAATCTCAGTCCTGCTGCTGGCTTTCCTTCTGACCTTGTTATCCATGAACTTAAGACAAGCTAGTTCAGTTCCTTTTGTGGATCAGTGCTTCTTGTGGTACAATGGGGGATATGAAACATACCTTCTGAGTAGCATAGTCCTGTTTGCCCAAATGTCTCTACTCGTAAGTTGTAATATCTCTTTAGCACAATGATGTCAAGTGCAGCTGTCTTATGGATGGGACTGAACGCTCTGATTTTAGGTGGCTGTCTATTTGAAGTGGAGAGTTATAAAAAGTTGACAGAAAAACACAAAGTCTTCATGTCTTTTAGCAGGGAGAACGGGAGGAAAGGGAATTTTACCAGGCATATGTGAACTCTGCAGACTCTGAATGGCTTATTATAGGTTCTGTTTAAAAACAAAACAAAACAAAACAAAAAACCCACAGCCTGCTAAAAGTGCATGTGGATGCACTCGCATAGTTTTTCAAGTCTACCAGGGTTTCAAGGGTAGCTTTGTGAAGAAAATCTCTTGTAACAACAGGTATAGGTGTGAAATTGGTACAGAGAGTGCTTTCAATACAGGTGTCTACTCATAGTTAATAACTAAAAATAAATTTGGCCTCTTGGTATATTGGGTTTTTTGTTGGTTTTGTTGCTGATCAGTGCCATACACAGCACATGGGGACAGTCTGCTCCTGTGCCTTTAAGATTTCCTTCTTGAAGAATGTCCAGACTTCCTGGGCCCCTTTGTCCTTCAGGGTTGTCTCCCAAGGGGCTTTCTCAAGCAGTGTCCTGAACAGGCCAAAATTTGCCCTCCGGAAGTCTATGGTAGTTTTTGCTGAACCAGTCCCCCCTTTCCCCCCTCCCCCCCTTACTCCACCAAGAATTGAGAACTTTATTATTTTATGGTCGCTAAGCCCAAGATGGCCTCCAGCCACCACATATCCCACCAGTCCTTCTCTGTTTGTAAACAGTAGGTCAAGAGAGGCATCTCCCCTGGTATGCTCACTTACCATCTGTGTCAGGAAGTTATCTTCCACACATTCCAGGAACCTCCCAGATTGTTCCTCTCTGCTGTATTGTATTTCAATCAGATATTTGCTAAGTTAAAGTCACCCATGAGAACAAGTGCTAGCGACTGTGAGACTTCTGCCAGCCACTTGCAGAATGCCTCATCTACTTCCTCATCCTGGTTGGGGGGGTCTATAACAGACTCCCTGCAGGATATCTGCCTTGTTGGCCTCCCTCCTCATGCTGTAAGGTCACACTGAGTTTAATGAAAGCTTGAGTTTTGATCCATGATGTATTTGTGATTCAGATCAACAATGATTTACTGTATAAAGTAGCTTTGGGAGATTCCTTAAATCTTATTAGCTTCTTAATGGTTGACTATTTGCCATATCTTCATGTAGTCTAGAAAAGCACATAGACTGGTTTATAACTTCAAGCAATAAAACAGTCAAGTGACGTTTCTCATGCTCTTAATTTCATGAGTAATTAAGATGAAATGAGTCCTAGGTTGGGTTCTTTGAAAATGTCCTTTAAAGCGAGCAATAACCTGAGTTAAAAGCAAAATAATGTTGTTATAACAATAATTTGGCAGTGTACCTGCAACAAACATCTGTGAAGCATTGTGGAGTGTTGTGTCTTGTATCTGATATTTTAAAAGCAAGAGACAAAGACTCTAAATCTGTGGATAGGATGTGAAAGAAAATCCTTCAGATTTTTTCCAATGTTTGGTAGAAGGAAAAACTAGGGGACAAGTTGGAGGGGGAGTGCTGTTAGTTGAAGGCATTCAGCTTTGGTTTGTCTTTTTCCACACAGTGACTGGAATGAGACACCTTAAACAGTGCTTCTGTATGCTACCTGAAACCTCAAATGTCCCAAAAGCTTTTTTTTTTTTTTTCACTACCTTTAAATATAAACTCTGACTTGATGTCTTTCATTCACAAAGACAAATGAAAATAGCTATAGGCAGTGAACTTGCTTTGGGTGGTATATAGGGGACTCTGCTGTCAATAATTATTACTGCAAATAATAAAAATAGTAATAATAATAAATGCAAAACAGTTAACTTTGGACAAGAACAAGTACTAAATATTTACATCTGATGCCTAAATTGAATTGGAGCTGTGGGTCTCTGCCCGTGAATAAGGACAATACATGCTTGAAAAATAGTTAGTAACAGATCTGTCTTTGACTTCAATTGTGTAGAATGCAAGTGTAAAATGACAAGTCTCCATGACTGTATGTAGGTATTGGAGAGAGAGATAAACTAAGAATGTAGTTAAATTGAAATAAAGCAATTGAGTTGTTCTAGTTGTCCTTCCTGAATGCTTTTAGATATCTTTGTGCAAAACCCACAAAAATAATACTGTATATGTGAATATTGTATCCTTTGAGTGTTTCTCAGCTCTCTCCTCTTGTTTTGTAATGAATAGGGGGTGAAAAAAAGTATTTGCCTATGAAGTGTTTAGTGAGCTGGTTCTGATTCATCTGGTAATGGTGGTTTTTTTCTCTCCTTTGAAGTATTAGTGTTCTTTGCGCTTGACAAACAGCAATTGAATTATCCTGCTCTGTGTTTTTAAAATGTTTTAGTGCCTATAAAGAACATTGCTCTACTTTTCCAGAATGCTATATTTGTGCAAAGATGTAACTGTATTATCTTGGAGCCTGTGACAAATGGAAGGGTGGTGTCAAAGAACTGAGGAATAGAGTTTGTAAAGTGTTCTGCTCTTGCCATCTTGGGTTTGTTTGATATATTGTTCTGTTCTGAAACGTGAAAGAGACTTCCTGCCCCTTCAAACATTAGTTATATTTTCAATTCATAAGTGCTTTTTTTTTTTTTTTTTTTTTTTTTTTTTTTTTTTTTTTTTTTTTTTTTTTCCCCCAGCTAATAGCTTCTATCCAATAAATTTTGGATGGTCTTTTAAATAAAAATAAAACATATTATTTTAAATAGCCTTGTTAAGGCACAGATCTTTTACTTGCATTAAGCAGATGGATTGGTGTAAGAAATTACTTCAATCTGAGTGTCAAGCTCAGTATCAAGTTTTTAAAAACTATGAAAACTTGTCAATGGAAGAAAAGTAAATTGGTAAATATTGCAAGGAAACTTGTTTTTCTGGGTCTGAATATAGACCAATTAATTTAATATTATGCATGTAGACTCCATTTTGATTAATGTTCAAGTCCCATCACTGAAATTGTCTGGGATGTTATGACTTATTAGTGTTGCTCCACATATATTTTTTATGTATCAAAATCATATAGGCTAATCAGAGAAAAGGCTATGATTTTCAAAAAAACCATGCAGTGGGGGGAAAAAAGAATATTCTTTGCCTTTATAACTTTCCTGAAGTTTCTTTCCCTCCCCCTACTGTTAATTTCCAGCACCATCCAATAGTAACAGCTTTTCTTATGAGAAAAAATAATTAAAATCAATGATCTCCTCAATTAAATTTTCAGATTACTTGGAACAAGTTTCTCAGAGTAAAAGAGAAGATGTTAATTAATACAATAAATTGTTTTAATTTCTATCTCTTAAACAGATCACCGTATTGATTACCATTGTGAATAAAGTGTGAATTAGGGAAAGCCACTGTTTGAAACCTATAAAGCATGCTAAATGAGCTCACTAATAGACTTTATACTGAACCCATAGCTGAAGCAATGAATGGTTTTCTGTGGGAGCGGAAGAAGTCCAGCCTCTTATGCAGTACCTCTTATTGGAAATTTTCAATAGTTTTAACCTGACATCCATTTTGTATGTGCAGAAGCTACATTTACACACATTTGTGCAAATAACCAAGAAAATGTGCCTGCCACCCTAAATATTTTTTGCACTGGCAGAAGTTGTTGTGTGCGAATAGATTTATCTGTGCTGAACTAGAAACCACCTTTTATTTTGCTCCTTTTGATTTTCTGCCTGGCTTGACAAACTTCTCTCAGCCAGCCAAAATTTCTATAATAGGTGAGAACATCCTGGGTACTGCATGTAACAGATTTTTGCCTTTGAGGCATGTAACATTAACCTTCTTTTGCCTTTCAGATGAGTTAGGACACTGTCCTGCTTTAATTGGGCCAGATGTTTCAAAGTAGCAATGGAGATTCTGCCTAAACAGCATGATTTAAACAACAAAGCAGCCCTAGCTTCTGGACTTCTGTACTGCCAAGTCAATTAAGAAGATGCTCCTCTTCCATCATGGCATGCTGTAGTCTGTCAGCCAAGTAAAAGAATGACTACAACTAGGAAAGATAACGGTTTGTGAGTTTTGAGCTTGGGAGTTTTCTTTGAGGGGAGAAGGGGCTGGGAATCTCTATTAAGCCAGAAGCATGTCCAGACTGTGGGGGAAGAGCCACATTTTGGACAGCTGCTGAATATCCACTTCAGACTTATACAATTGAAAAGAATATGTTTTGGCGCTAGTTTTTTGGGGTTTGTTTGCTTTTTTTTTTTTGTTTATGTGTGGGGGCTTGTTTGTTTGTTTGTTTGTTTTTAAGAAAGGAGCAGCTGAAGAAGCAAATTGCTCCAACCACATAGTCAATAACCAAACCTCTTAACTATACAGTGACAAAGTATTTTTGTCCAACTATTACATGAAAAGAATTATCTACTTCAGATACTGTAAATCAGGAAAAGGACATTTGTATTAGTCATGTACAATTAAAAAACATTCCTAAATTTATGTGGAACTTCTGTTGATTATAGTTGCGTAATATTATTTCTTCAAACAAGTTAATGATAAATATGTGTTTTCCCGAGTAAGCCCTCTGCTCTGTCCAGATAATATCTATGCTTTTTAGGCAGCATTTCATTCAGGTTCTACTCATCCATGTTTGTGACAGATGTTGGAAGAGCTTTATCACCAGGCTTGATGAAAGAAACACATAAGTGAATATTGTCTAGAAACTGAGGACAACATGATGATGAATTGCTCCCAGTCTCTTGGTTAAGGCTTGGTGTTCTGCCTGGGGTTTTTTCTTTTGTTGATATAAGTTTACCCAGAAGTTTGAAAAGATGTGGATGTTTCCTGCTCTTTATTTTTGAACTTCTCTAAAGAAAGGGTAAAGATATTTATATGTTTATATAGTCCTTGCATAATTATAGGTTGTATAAATATAACTAGAATCCCCCAAATGCCTGAGGTTTAAGCAAACAAACACCCCCACATCCCCCTCCAAACACAAACAAAACCCAACTGGGAAAGAACACAAAGTCCAGATGTCCAAGTACAGATGTAGATTTTCTGTGTGCAAGATAATTTTGCAGAATTCCTCTGGGGTAGGGAAGGTGCTGCGCATAGCTGCCCCATCAATACTGCATTTAGGTTCTGCTCTGAGACTTCTTTACATGCTTTCCTTTATGTTTTTGTGGTATGATAATATATATTATCCTATTATAAAAGGACTATTGTGATTTAACCACAGGTGGAAACTAAGCACAACACAGCTGTTAACTCACTCTCCCCTGGTGGGATGGAAGAGAGAATCAGAAGGGTAAAAGTGGTAAATCTTGTGGGTTGAGATAAGGACAGTTAGGTAAAGCAAAAGCTGCACGTGCAATCAAAGTAAAACTAGGAATTCATTCACTACTTCTCAGCGGCAGAAAGGTGCTCAGCCATCTCTAGGAAAGATGGGCTCCATCATGTGTAATGGTTATTTGGAAAGACAAATACCATCACTTTGAATGTCTCCTCCTTCCTTCTTCTTCCACAAGTTTTTTATGCTCAGCATGATGTCATATGGTAAGGAATATCCCTTTGGTCAGTTGAGGTCAGCTGACCTGGCTGTGTCCCCTCCCAACTTCTTGTGCACCCCCAGCCTACTCTCTGGCAAGGTGGGGTGAGGAGCAGAAAAGGCTTTGACTCTATGTAAGCCCTGCTCAGCAATAACTAAAACATCCCTGTATTATCAACACTTTTTCCAGCACAAATGCAAAACATAGCCCCATACTCGCTACTCTGAAGAAAATTAACTATATCCCAGCCAAACCCAGCATGTTCTCCACCCCTTATTCTATACCATTGGCATCATGCTCAGGTCCCACGCTATCCAATACAGCCTCATTAATCACCACCCTGCTTCCTTTCCTTTGATATAACACACAGATATCATTCCCCTAGTCTATGGACCACCCCTGTAAAATGCCCATAGAATGTCCACAAAATATCCATTGAGTTCATTTAGTCCATGAATTTGGGTTCCATCTGTTATGGTGGTCACTCAGGACAGGAGAGGTGGGGTGTTGTGTGGAGTTGCTGAGCACCAAAGTCAGCTCAGGTCGGGTCACTGCTGCACTTGTACTGCTTCTTGTAATGGTGGTCTTTCAATTGGTTCAGGTGGTTTTTACTACAGTAATTCTACAACTCATGGGTTACAACAATTTAAAGATATTTCCATTACACGCTCCACCTCTGGTCCCTTTGGACCATGTTATAGGGTTTAACATTGCAATGAATTCCTCCCCTTGCCCCTGCTCCAACTTGAACTCATCCACAGACTGCAGTCCCTTAGGGGAGTACCTGCTCCAAGTGGAGCCTTATCCATGAGCCACAGTCTCTCCCGGGATGTACCTACTGGGGCACAGACTTATCCACAGCCACAGACGCTTTGAGGTGCACCTTCTCCAGCGTTGACTTATCCTTGGGCCACAATCCCTTCACAGTTGTACCTGCTGTGGCACAGACATACCCATGACCACAGACGCTTCGAGATGTACCTGCCTCTGCCGTGGCCTTATCCATGGCCACAGACGCTTCAGGGTGTCCTGCTCCCGCGTGGCCTCATCCACAAGTCACAGTCCCCTCGACTCGAGTTCACACTGGGGTTCCAGCCTGTCCAGTGCAGCAGCACAGAATCAGCAGCAATGCCCTGGCCATCTGCCAGCCTAGGCACACAGCCATTGCTGTTATCAAAATGTTCCCAGGCACAGCACAGTGAGATGAGAAGCAGCACAGCAGTTCAGCAAGCAGGGAAAGCAAAAAGCAGACACTGATGAGCACTAGGCTCTAGTATACAGTGAGGCAAGCAAGCCCCACAGCAAGCACAGGAGCCTGTCAATTAATAGCTTGTCATGGTTTAACCCCAAACAGTACTCACTCATTACTCACTTCTTGTAAATACAAATCAGGAGTCCCTTCAAGAGGATCAGAAGTAGATCAGCCCTTTTACTCTGTGTGGGGAACTGCCTACTGGAGAATGGAGTAGCATTTTTTCTGGAAGAACCTCCATTTGTGATTGTTTTTCCTTACAACTCATGTACCCATACCTCCAAGGTCGAGGTAGATTTTCCATCCCACTTCCTCATATTGTCTCCATGGTCACTCTCGTAAAACCATAGGGTGCCCCATCATGTGTACCCTCTAGATCTTCTCTCTTGAGCAGAGAGGAACACTTCTAATAGCTACAATACTGGTTCATAAAATTAGGGAGTGGGACATATCCTCTTTGAATCTCTGGAACTCCTGTGACAGTTTCTTGGATAGTTTCTTGGCTAGCATGTCTGGCAGTTTCTCCACAGCCGAAACAAGAGAGGAAGAGCAATTTTCTACATATTGCTGGAGTTGGGTAATGACATCATCCACTACTGGTCCCTCATCTTCTTTCCAGCTCAGTACTGCCAATGAGTTGGCATATGATGATGGTGCACTCCGTATAACCTTCCGCCACATGGGTCATGTACATCGGACTTCATCTGGATCTTTGGACCCAGGTCACTATAAATCACCTTCAATGTGGCTAATTCCCTCAGGTAATGGAAACCTCTCCCCACAATGGCCCACTTGCCTGGGTGACATATAACATCTTCCTTGAAGAATTACCTTTACTTCATGCCTGATAGGAGTTGCCTCCAGAGGCAGAGGGCTTATGCCCCTTTTCTAATCACTTTGCCAATGCCCCCTTCCCTAGAAAAGGACCCCAGCTGCTTTACTTCCTTACCCTCTAGTTCCAGGCTACTGGTCCCATTATCCCAGCATCAGAGCAGCCAGGTGACCGTGTGCTTGCCTGGACAAGAGCCAAAATCTTTTTGCTTATTTCATAGCACACTCAGGGATAGGGATCAAGTAGTTACTGTCTCATCTTCTTCCTTTTCCTCCTCCCCTTCTCATGATGGCCCTGATTTTTTGTCATCTCTTGCTAAACAAGCTGACTTTTGCTTCCAAGATCTCTTCTTGTGTATAGGAGTGACTGATACCAGAACAGGTTGGTTCTCTGGTTCAACCGCAGTGTCTATTGCTGGGGTTGGAGTAGCCACAGTACCTACTGGAGTTGAAGTAGTGGCAGTGCTGTAATGGGGTTGGAGTAACCTCAACAAGGCCGAGTGCTGAGTCCTGCACTTGGGCCACAACAAGCCCATGCAATGCTACAGGCTTGGGGAGGAGTGTCTGGAAAGCTGCCCAGCAGAAAAGGACCTGGGGGTGTTGGTCAACAGCCGGCTGAATATGAGCCAGCAGTGATCAAGAAGGCCAACAGTGTCCTGGCCTGCATTAGGAATAGTATAACCAGCAGGGCTAGAGAAGTGATTGTCCCATTGTACTTGGTGCTGGTGAGGCTGCACCTCGAGTACTGTGTTCAGTTTTGGGCACCACCATATAAGAGAGACTTTGAGATGCTGGAGAGTGTCCAAAGAGGGGCAACAAAGCTGGTGAAGGGTCTGAAGAACAAGTATTATGAGGAGCAGCTGAGGGAGCTGGGTTTGTTTAGCCTGAATAAAAGGAGGCTGAGGGCAGACCTTATTGCTCTCTACAGCTACCTGGAAGGAGATTGTAGCGAGGTGGGTGTGGGTCTCTTCTCCCAAGTAACAGGTGAAAGGACAAGAGGAAATATCCTCAAGTTACACCAGGAGAGGTTTAGATTGGAATCTAGGAAACATTTCTTCACTGAAAGTTTTGCCAGGCACTTGAACAGGCTGCCCAGGGAGGTGGTTGAGTCACCATCCCTAGAGGGATTTAAGGACAGGTAGATGAGGTGCTTAGGGACATGCTTGAGTAGTGGTTAGGCACATCTGGACTCGATGATCTTAAAGGTCCTTTCCATCCAAGGGATTCTATGGTTCTATGATAACCGCAGTGCTTCTTGCCAGGGTTGGAGTAGGTGCAGTGCCTGTCATATTGACATCAGATCCAGAGACCCTCTCTTCTCTTTGAGAGTACTGAATAGTGTTGAAAAGGGCTTGGTAGGCATGGACCAAGCCCCAGGACATTGCAATGATATGCATCTCTTTGGAACTGCCAGGGTGACAGCATACTTCTGCCAAATATTCTACTAGTTTTTCAGGATTCTGCACTTGTTCAGGGATGAAGTTCTAAAACACTGGAGGTGCTCACAGTCCTGGGCATTTGCCCATAGTATTCCACACACCCTGCCACTCATAGCTAACCAGTCTCGGGGCAGATCTCTGGATGATATTCTTAAATTGCTTGCTAACCTTAGATAAAACTGAAACAGCCCCATACTAGCTACTATGAAAAAAAAAAAAATGAACTCCATGTCAGACAAAACCAGCACAGATAATATAAATTAAAAATGTAATCTGCCCCATCCAAAATGCCTTCTTTGCTTCAGCTGGCCAGTAGGAAAAAGAATGAAGCATATCCCTATTTTATCTTCTGATGCATTAGTTTCTTCATTTCTATAATGATTACCAAGTTGGACATAAACAAATTGACACATTTTTTTTTGACACCTAAAGCAACTAGTAAGTGGTGAAATGATACAGTTACTGCATTGCTCATTGTATCTGAAAGTGTTTTCGCTAAGGTGGGACTACATGGATCTATGGCCACTGTGTACATTCCCTGGTGGTGGAGAAAAAGAAATGTACCTTCAAAAGCTGGGAATGCCAGTGTGAGAGTTCAACTCCTTATATAAAATCAGAAAGTCATACTTGTATAATACTAGTAAGTAGATGAATATGTGTAAGTTACTGCAGGGAACCTGGGAATCAAATCAGATGCTCCATCACACTACAGCTGTGTCAGTGGTAACATCAACTCAACATTTATTGTAGTTTGGTTTTGCCTTACTGATGTAATTGTGGACATGATTCAAAGGCAGCTATTATGGATAATTTTATCATTTGGTTATTTTAGCAGCTTCTCTTTCAAAATTTGCAGCACAACTGCAAACTTTCAGTCATGCTGACTTCATCACATGAAAAATAACGATTACATTATTAACTGACTAAGCACAGGTATGTGCTTGATGATTCAAACCACTAATTTAGCTGTATTGCACATTTTGTCTCACAGAAGTGCTTAGGGGGTGGTCATTCTGATTCCGCTGAACCACTCTGTAGGTTTCAGACTTAGGTTCCTAATTTTCCTAGGTAACAGACCTGGCTGGTAAAATGGACAAAGGCTGTGGCTGCATGACTAAAGGAAGAGGCAGAATTATTCTTTGGCATTTCTGGTCAGGTAATTGAGAAAGAAGGTCAGTAGATGGAGATTTATGCAACTGCCACAAGCTAGAACCTCTTAGAAATGCTTTTGAACTGCTATGATATAACAGCAATATCTTCATTAATGATGTAACAGGAATACAGGAATACTTAAAGACTCGACCTGTAAATATTGGTTGCATATAACAGAATATTAGAAACTAAAGTAAATACTTAGAAAGCTAAATCCTGAAAACAACCTGCTTTGCTTTTGAAATGAAAAGGAATTTTGGATGCTTAGCATGTGTTTACTGCCTTAGTTTTCTGAATGATGTCATCATGACAGTAAGGTAACTCAGAAAGAAGCAAAATTTTAGCTGGTCAAATTCACGGTCACTTTATAAATTTTTGAAAGTGTGTCTAACCTTCAACTAGTAATTGGTAGTATTTCATCCTCAATTTACCCTAAGAATAAAAATAGAAAAATGGAATATGAGAAAATCAGTCTCCATTTGGTTTAAATTGGTGTTTCTGACTTAAGATGCAAGGAACATATTTGGGGCTCATTTCACCTTTCCATTTTGGGCTGCATTTTCATAGAATCATAGAATGTTTTGGGTTGGAAGGGAGCCCTGAAGCCTATCTAGTCCAGAAATGTATGTGCTAGAGGAAGACAGATGAAAGAGAAGACAGAGAGGAAAAAAGAAAGAGATTGTAAAGATGCAAACTTTGCTGTTATAAGACTCTACACAATGATATAGAATCATAGAATCATAGAATCATAGAATGTTTTGGGTTGGAAGGGACCCCTAGCGGTCATCTAGTCCAACCCCCTGCAGTGAGCAGGGACACCATTACCCAGATCAGGTTGCTCACAGCCCCGTCCAACCTGGGCTTGAATGTTTCCAGGGATGGGGCCTCCACCACCTCTCTGGGCAACCCGTTCCAGTGCTTCACCACCCTCATTGTAAAGAATTTCCTCCTTCTATCCAGCCTAAACCTATCCTGTTCCAGTTTAAAACCATTACCCCTTGTCCTGTCACAGCTGTCCCTACTGAAAAGACTTTCTCCATCTTTCCTATAGGCCCCCTTTAAGTACTGAAAGGTTGAATCAGGTCTCCCCGCAGCCTTCTCTTCTCCAGGCTGAACAAGCCCAACTCTCTCAGCCTGTCCTCATAGCAGAGGGGCTCCAGCACTCGGATCATTCTTGTAGCCTCCTCTGGACCTGCCCAACAGCTCCATGTCCTTCTTGTGCTGAGGGCTCCAGAGCTGGACGCAGTATTCCAGCTGAGGTCTCAGAAGAGCAGAGTAGCAGGGCAAAATCACCTCCC
>KL265709.1:18190-28561 GCA_000699545.1 Podiceps cristatus | reverse complement strand
AGAGTTGGGCTTGTTCAGCCTGGAGAAGAGAAGGCTGCGGGGAGACCTGATTGCGGCCTGTCAGTGCTTAAAGGGGGCCTGTAGGAAAGAGGGGGAGAATCTTTTCAGTAGGGACAGCAGTGACAGGACAAGGGGTGATGGTTTTAAACTGAAGCAGTGTAGGTTTAGGCTGGATATAAGGAGGAAATTCTTTACGATGAGTGTGGTGAAGCCCTGGAAGGGGTTGCCCAGAGAGGTGGTGGAGGCCCCATCCCTGGAAACATTCAAGCCCAGGTTGGACGGGGCTGTGAGCAACCTGATCTGGGCAATGGTGTCCCTGCTCACTGCAGGGGGGTTGGACTAGATGGGCTCTGGGGGTCCCTTCCAACCCAAAACATTCTATGATTGTGTGTTCTATGATTCTACTTAAGTACAATACTGACAAGTCCGTTGTCAAATGGGACCACACATACCATTCCAAATATTAATGTAAAAATCCTAAAGAATCTGCCTTCATCTTCTCCCCGACTAAAAATGGTAAAATGATTGCTTAATCCACATTTACACACACAGCAATATTGAAATATGAGCATTTTCCTATACAGAAAGTTTTTTTTTTTTCAAAGTATCATTTTGTTTTCAGGAGTATTCCTTGTAATTGAACTGGGAGTACAGTATAATCGATATCCATTTTAAGTTGCTGGCATTTCTTAAATATTTTTGTTTTACTTTAAGTCATAAACACAATAATCTCAAGTGATGAAGTGTTCCAGGGAGACTGATGAGAGCCTCTCTCATTTTTTCACCTTTACTTAAATTGTGAATTTTGTGCTACTCACACTAAAGACAGGGCCCTCGGCCAGAAGAGTTTATGATGTTTCCTGAATTTTTTTCCCTTATGGAACGAAAAGACTAATGATGCTGGTTCAGGTCCATATTTTGTTTGTTTTACTCATCCACCTCTATCAATGTTTTAATCTTTCACAGTTCCTCCACAGCAAGTTTGAACTTCCCCCTATCACAGACATGTTTACTTACTGAACCATTTCTAGTTGCATCATTACATAATAAGAGGGTATGCTTAGTTTGGTCATAAAACCTGAAAAACAACCACTTAGACACAAAAAATCTCAGTTCCAATGTGACAAAGAAGGTGAGTGTATGTTCCAGGTGGAACCGTACCTATGAAGGCAGGACTAAGCCAGCAGCAGAGCTTGAGGCAGCACAGCCAGGCTGCGAGCTAGTGCGCACATACAGCCAGCCTGTCTTCACACCGACAGCGGCAGGTCCGCCAGTGGCTGAGAGCATCGCACAGGTCCTAACAACTTGTGTCAGTTGTTATAAATATACAACGTACAAAATAATCGAGTGCACCACCCCTCCCCACTTGGCCTAGATATAGCCAATTCATAACTTCACATTCTGTTATTATTATTAGCTTGTTATATTTAATTAGCCCTGATCATCAACATTTCACAGTAAATGTCTTTTTTAATTAAGAGACTTAAAGTCACCTCTGCCAGCACTGTCTACTGCTTGGGAATGGTGTACCTTCCTTTTTTCCTGACGTATTTCCTGAATTATTCTTCAGTTACTATCTGCTTGTAGAATATATCTGAAATCTGCTCAAAGTGAATCTCAATCTCCTCCCAACAAACTTGATATTTTTAGAGGATTCCCTTTCCTCACTAAGCTAAAGCCACTTTTTTTTTTTTTTGTGTGTGTGTGTATAACAGACTTCCATAGCTCACTTTTCACTTCACCTTCCAGGATTCCAATGGAAAAAGGAATGAATCTATGATTAGGACTGAATTGGTATGCTAATACCTATCTGCATTAAAAAAAAAAAAACAAACAAAAAAAAAAAAAACAAACAAAAAACAAGTAACAGACTGGGAAAAAAGCTTATTCCAGAGTAAGCAACATCAGGTTTGTGTACCTTTTTAGACTCAATCAGACAAAATTAACACTAGTACTTATCAGCAGTACTGAGCATGATGGCATTTCTTTCTCCCTCTGACCACAATCTATCCTGGACCTGGTAAACTATTTTTTCATTTGTGTCAAAACCAGTAGATTTCTGACAAAATTTATTGGGTGCTTTTTTTCCTCCCCAAATCTCTATTTTTAAAGAAATATTATATTGACATAAAAGACACAATTTCACACACGTGCAACACCACCACCACACCACCCCCAATCTCCATATGGCTATAAATATAAATTAAGAAAGCAACCAAATATTTTATTTGAGGGGGGGAAGGTTTGCCTGGTTTTTCTTCTTCCAGGCTCTCTGAGCTTACAGTGAAGGTAAACTGTTTATATTTTAAGAGACCACAGTAACTGGAGGTAGGGGGGCAGGCAGGGAAGCACCCTTGGTTGTTTTTGCCACTGGAACAACCAGCTTGGGAATCATTTGAGGTTTCATATCAATGATTTTGATGCCAAATTGTTAGATGGAAATTCCCAGTGGTGTTCCTGTAGACAGGGAGCCAAGCCTTTAAGTCATCTGCAAGTAAAAACAGCTGAGAGGTCACCAGTTATTTTCACAGAACAAGAACGAATCCCTCATCTGGGATTATCTGTGTGATTTTATATGATTATTAGTGAGCTTCTAATTGCATAATCAATCTGCCAGGGAAGTAGAAGCCAAAAGGGAGAAGTCACATTTGTTATATAAATCCAGCTCTTTGTTACAAAGACCAACCACAGGGGTACACACAGCTTAACAGTAAGTTTTCAGGAACAGACAGTTTATTTGCAGGTAATTGATTCATGCCAAAAAAAAAAAAAAAAAAAAAAAAAAAAAAAAAAAAAAGCAAAAACACAAAAAACACCAAACAAACAAAAAAAAAACCACAAAAAACCCCCAAAAAAACCCCAAAAAAACCCAAAAAAACCCCAAAAAAAACCCAAAAACACAGAAGAGAGCAAGTCTGAAAGCCAGGAGACAGGCTGGGAGCTGGAACAACAGCCAAGATGGTTGTATCACCCACTGTCACAGAGGAAGGAAGTATCTGCTACAGACATGGAGGATAAGAAGGATGGTTTAGATGTAATAAGAATAAATTGACTCTAGGAATCAGGAATCAAAATTTCACATATAGGAAACCAGTTCAAATCTGTACAATAGTTTACATATCATAAACACATAAATCTGAGTGGAGAGCTAGACCAGATGACATCCATAGGTCCTTTTCAAACTACATTATTCTTTAATTCTACATGAAAATGTTTCAGAACAGCCTATTCCACAGATACTCTCTTCTATTTAGTCCATGTTTTGATTTAAAAAGCCAAAATATATTCTTGTTTTCAACTCTGGTGAGAAAGAAACAAAGGAAAAATACTCTAATGGAAATTCTTTGCAAGTATTTTAGTTTTGTTCTAAAATATCCATATCAAGTTTTTCTACAGCTTTCCTGATAGGTGCATTATCATAAAACTATTGACAAAACTAGTTTACTGATCAAAACCCAAACTTTTAAATGAGAAGAGAGACCAAATTATCTCACTACCAAAGATAATTTCTCCAAGAGAACAAAGAGATTATCAAGAGGCAACAAAAGCAGAAGACTAAGTTTCACTTGGGTCATTACAGCCACTTTTACAAGCATCTGAAATAATGGTATAAAACTTGGTATCTAATACAAATACTTGCTAACAAAATCGCAAAAAGTTAATGGAGGCCTTTTCAGGAGGTAGTTTTTTTGCTTTTAACAGATCCTGCCAACTTTCAGATGTATACTTAATTCATTTACTGCTCCATGAAAAATGATCTGTTGGGCTTTCTAAGATGATGGAAGCGTTCGCTGACATCTACAACTAGTTTTAACTATTCCAGTTAACCTTCTTCCCGAACATACAAGGCTTCCAGCTGACAGTTCCATTATATGAAGAATAGAAACATCAGTTGTGGATAACTTTGAATCATGCTGCTGTTCAGTGCCCTCATGAAATCACACGTTTAAGACTCGGATGGCCAGATTTGTAATATAAATAGAGGTATCAAGTTGCTCTTTTCAGTAACGAGACACTCATTTTTCCTCAAAAGAACTGGAAAAACTGGATAGATACAACCCCAAATTCAGTGCCAAGATCACAGACACCCAGCTGTTTGGAGTCAACAGGCGGGCTAGTATCTTCCAAACCTGTAACAGTAGCACTCTCAATTTGCCAATGAGAGTTAATCTTTAAGACAGATATTTTAAATGGCAATAGGCTAACCTCAGCTTAATGAAATAGTGAATGAAGTGATCCTTACATATAACCTTACAAAGCTGTTGTAAACCTTGTTCCCTAATATGGATGACACACTTTGCACAGCTTAAATAACATATTCTATAGAAGGGCAAAGTATAAAATGAGTTGTAAATTCTGCAGCACTGGAAACTATAGAATTGTACATGAAGCACAACATGATTCCACCATTTTTCTTTATGTTTTTGGTTTTTTTAAAAAATCAGATGCCTTTAACAAAAATACATGGGGAAAAGTTACTCTAATAACAGGTTTTCATCTTTCTTGAAAAGGGTAATTTTGGACACTTGGTACAATATGCTGAAGGCCAAGAACGAGTCCTGTCTAGGCCTCTTTTTCTAGGAGAGGGAATGTGACCATAAACCAATACAAACTTTAGTTTGAAGTAGCCCTGTATGGGGAAAAAAAAAAAAAAAAAAGGCACTCGGAAAACAGCTGAAATCCCCCACAACACTTCTGTAAAACCAGAAAAGCAGCAAACTAGACCAAAGCCCCAATGCTCAGGGAGATGGCAGAGCTAAGCAAAAGACTACATTTAATGCGATGTGTGGTTCCAGTGTGGCTCTTCCCATTTTTCTTTCAAAACTCACAAACTGCAGAGCCTGAATTGAGGCAAACCTGTCCATTGTCCTCTCTCTAGCTTCACCTTCCTGCCCCAACAGTTCTGGTTCCTAGAAAGGACCCTTTCCATTTCCCAAGCCTTGAATTTTCATCCAATTCTCAACTGTGCACAGGCTCCTTGCTGTTTTTTCGGACATCTGCCAGTCAAGTTGCAAGCTTCCTTTCAGCCTGTGCATTCCACCTCCCCAGACACACACAGATGCTTTAAAACCCTAAACACAAGAGGCAAGATAAGGTGAAAAAGAACCTTTCCTTCTGGTGCTCACCCACTCAATCTCTTACTTCAAGCATACAAAATATAGCACTTGCATATTAAACAAATTCAGTGAGCCTACCATCTGTTGTACATGTACTTTGGGTGTGATGCTGAGGACTTAAGTCAGGAGCCTAAGGATACATTTTCCCATGATGACCTCATCCAACTACATCTGTCTGCTGAACAGGACAGTTCTGCTCCCTGGCACAGCCTCCCACCTGCAGCTGCAAGTTGTCCTACTCCCTTGACTGCCATCCAATCTAAAGATCAGTTGGCTGCAGGGCAAGTTGAATTACTTGAATAACATGCTAGAAAACTCCCGGGGTTTTTTGAGGGGGTGTGGGCTTGATTAGTGAAATGATCTGACTCAAACTGTTGAGTCACTACGTATTGGTAGGAAGACCAAGCACAGAGTTAGGACTACAAATTTCAGCAACAGTCCAAGTCAGGGTACTTCAAATGTGAAAATGTTTGCAGAGTTTCCCTATGTACTAAAGGGAAATAAGCACTTCTAAAGACCCACTCAGAGCATTTCAGAAAGAACTTGACAACACCTAAAGATGTTTTTAGCTATTCAGAATAGTCTGACAGGAGGAAGCCCCCTGTCAGGGCTGTGGTTTATCCCATTTTGCTCAAATGCACGACCCTCAGGAAATGCCTATTTATCTTCATTGACCAGAAGTATGAGACGATTAGCTCACATCCTTACATTCAAATTCTAAATATATGAAGACAGGTAGGATGGATCTCCCACATAAGACATTTAACTGAATTCAAACGGGCTAAGTACAACTGTTCCCAGTATGGAAACCTACATAAAGGGGAAGATGGACAGAAGCAGTAGAGCATTCCTGGTTTCCTCTTCACCAAAGTGGAAGCTTAGTTCTCAAATACCTTCTACTTGTGTACCGCTTCATGATCAAACAGTAACATAATTCCAATGTTACAACAACAGGACTACTTCATAAAAATACACAGTATTAGTTGAATATCTAAATGTGTTATTTGTTTAACAAAAAATTAAAACCAAACCCTCCTCAGTGTCAAAAAAAAATTTTCTTGTCTTACATTTGCCAATTCTTATCATGCTTTCTTAACACTGTGCCAATATACTAAACGATACAGCCACCAGAACACCCATGAAATGAAAACAATGTTCACTAAACAATATGGCACAGTACTGACAAAAATATGCATGAAATATCTATGTGTAGTGGAGAGGTTAAATATCGTAAATGAAATTAATAATTTATTATTTCAAAGTTTTGATTTATCCATCTTTCTACTTCACAGAAAGTAAACTACCATTATTACTGTGTGGAACACAGATACTACTTGGAGATCTCTAAAGGATGATTTTTTTTTAAATTGTTTTAAGATTTTTATTAAAAGGACATTTTTAGTTAGGTATTGCTGTCTAAAAGCACTACTAAACTGTCATGAGCCAACTGAGTAAAACACAGCAAACAGGCCTAATTTAGAGATAACTATCAATATTGGCTTTTTATTCAAAATTCTACTAAAATCTACTAAATTCTACAAAATCCTACTGTAACATTGCCAGTTCCAATACAGATGGGCATGGAACCAAATTATAAGATTTTGATTTTGCAAACTTCATCAGCACAATTGCAGTCTTTGTTTAATTAGATGAGTGCCAAAGGATGATAGCTATGTATAATAGCTGCTGGGTTGAATGACCACAGAGGTGCTGCTGAAGCCCAACACATTGCAGGGTGAAGCCTAAGCCACTACTATAAAGCACATGAAGCGAGCGTATAAGGGATCTGGGCTGTATGGCAATATGATAAGCAACAGTAAAGTCAGTAAGTTAATTTTTAATATTCTACTGTATTGCACAAGCATTTACAGGCAATGTATTACATTAGCTCTATACTTCCCAAAGTACAGTAATAAATGTTATTGTTAAAAGTGCTGAACTAATATACTGAGCTCAGCACCTGCTCTGTTACGTATTACTGATAATATAAGGGTTTGGAGTTTTGTTGGGGTTTGGGTTGGGTTTTTTTAATAACATGATTAGTCTTCATGGAACCTTCAATATGTAAGACAGATTCTCTGCAAGAGGGAACTGACTCATTAGGCAAGACAGAATATTCAAATGTAGGCAATTAGGAACTTTCTCAACCACAAATCTGGGTTAATCATATGGGTTTTTCTAATTGGAAACAGAAAGCAGTAACCTCTCTATTGGGCTATGAGTTCTTTTCTCATACTTGCTCAATCACTAAAGTTTCCAACAAACCACTATTTGAGAGCCTGAGAGATAACAAAAGCAGCTATGTGTACCAACAACGCAAGTAAGGACTGTCCAAGCAACTTACCTATTCCTGTCTGTTAACACCCAGAAGCTGCTAGCATCACCAGCTAAAAACCTGATTTACAATGCTATTCAGCAAAGTTTGAGAACTTTTGCTTTAAAACTAATTTAGCTGTGTTCAGAAAACCTAGCTGTCTCCACATAAAAATATTCTCTAGAAGATAGCATGTTTAACACTGTTAAAGATAGAAAGGTAGTGTGCAATTAAAGCCTAACAGATACTGAAATGCTTCTTTGCAAAAGAGCCTGAATAATCAACCATATATGGCAACAAGTTATATTTTTATATTCAAAAAGTACATGGAATTGATATGGGAGAGAAAAGTGGGACTGGTTCTTTCATCTGCTGAATAATTATGAACTATTGTATCTTGGATATGCAAAGCATTCCTAAGGAATGAGTAACTAGCTCATTTTTTAACCAGCCCAGCAGCAGTTCATAGTAGCTCTCTGACAGCACTAAGACGCGGACATCATAAACCACGAGGCTACACATACAGCTATGTGATTTTCCTTCCCCACCCATGCTGCAGTTCAGGACAGAATGGTCAAATAGGCATGGTCTTGTGAACAAAGATTTCTGCAGTCCTCTAACAACATGACAGCTCTCTTCCACCCTGCCAGAGAAGAAAGCTTCAAATAACTGGATTATAAATAAGCTATTTCCTTTTGAAACAACTTAAATGTGAAATCTAACAGCTGTTCTGTTTGCTGCTCCATTCCAAGGATCAATGAACTTTGGATATGTCAGTTATGGAGACGTAATCCATCATGAACAATAAAAAAAGATGCTGCTAAAGACTAGCTTTTACACAGTGTCTTTGGAGCTAGGAACTATCAAATTACTTATTCAATAACTTTGGCCACATTCGCTGTATTGAACTAATTTCAATTCAGTATTCATTCAATTCAGTATTCATTTCATACAGCTTCCAGTAACATGCACAAAAATATTTTCTACTGCAATTCAGTTATTAGGACAACAATGAACATGCACAGGTACCAATTATTTTTAAGGGCCTATATATATGAAAATGATTATGATGCAATAAAAGATAGAAAAGTTGGGTAACAAGTAAAATGCAGGAAGTGAACGCTAAAACAGTTTGCATAAGTTTAAACACACAATCTCTTCTTAAGCTACCTTCTGCTATTGGAGTCTGACTGTAAGCTTATCAAGGTACTTCTATGAGCTTAGCCTTAACGATTTTTGTGTTTAATATAATTAGTATTTCACTCATGGAGAGAAATGCAGTCTTTGCATACATGAAATTTGGATCCTGGAAATTAATGCAGTTCCACACAATAACAAGTGCATACAATTTCATACGACTCCAAAAGAGAAAGATGGGCAGTACCAACTTCCTCTAGTTAGTTTCTAGTATCCAACCAGAATTTCCTGTGAAGATGACTCCTCTCCTTTTCTCGCATGAGGGGGAAGTGTTGGAAGGAATGAAGCTACAGGAGATTTCTGTATCTTACAGAAAGATGGATGAAGAGATGGATGGAGCATTTATTCCATAACAGTACATAGCAAAGAGTTCCCATCTCAACAGTTTACTATTAAAAGGAGGACTTTAAAGTGCTGAAAATAAAGACAAATGAAAAGTAGAAGTAGGCAGAATAGAAAAGACTTTTCCCTGAGGATTACTAGAAGTTATTAAACATTCATAAAGACTGTGCCATCCCTAGCCTCCAGCTTTTTTTCCATCTTAATGTCACTCTCATTACAGAAAAATCTCTGTAAAGCCAAACTTCAAAATTCAGAATTCCTCCTAGCTCTCCCCCCTTCAAAATCTCTTACCAATGAATTTAATTTCTTTCCGATCAAAGAAACAGAAATTTGCTTCTAACAGCCTGAGAATATAGGTGGCTGCCTGTCAGCACTGAGACCTAAAGAACAGATGCAATATAGTGTGGAAGTTTCACTGTTGTAATCAGTGTATAATGGAATTAAGTCAATGACAAACATATTTAGCATCCTCCCATGGCTCAATGTCCAAGTGGAGACCAGTGACGAGTGGCATTCCTCAGGAGCTGGTATTGGGACCAGTGCTGTTTTAACATCTTTGTTGCCAACCTGGAGAGTGGGATTGAGTGCACCGTCAGCAAATTTGCGGATGACTCCAAGTTCTGTGGTGCGGTCGACACACTGGAGGAAAGGGATCCCATACAGAGGGACCATAGCGGCCTTGAGAGGTGGGCCTGTGCAAACTTCATGAAGTTCAACAAGGCCAAGTGCAAGGTCCTGCACCTGGGTCGGGGCAATCCCAAGCACAAATACAGGCTGGGCAGAGAACAGATTGAGAGCAGCCCTGAGGAGGATGCAGTGGTGTTGGCTGATGAGAAGCTCAACATGACTCAGCAATGTACGTTCACAGCCCAGATGACCAACCATCTCCTAGGCTGCATCCAAAGCAGTGTGGCCAGCAGGTCGAGGGAGAGGATTCTGCCCCTCTGCTCCGCTCTGGTGAGACCCCCCTGCAGTGCTGTGTCCAGCTCTGGAGCCCCCAACACAAGGACATAGACCTGTTGGAGCAGGTCCAGAGGAGGGCTGCAAAGATGATCAGAAGGTTGGAGCACCCCTCTTTATACTCATCCCCTTGCCTCAAGCTCAGTTGTTTTAGCATTGGAAGTTACATACAACCACTAGATATTTTTAACAAAATTATATTGCAAGTACTTTTGCTGATGCCTTTGGCACCTATCATCATATAAGGCTTGAATGCTATTCCTTTTGCAGTGCTACAAGGCTTCTGCCTATGAAGAGGAAACTCCAACATGTCTGGATGAGCAAAAAGCAGCTAACCCTACCAGAGAAAAAAGCTCTCCTGCATCACCTGTAAAATACACTCAGATCAAAACTTGAATGCCGCTCACGGAAAATTCATTAGTATTTTCAAATTGTTGATCT